>PVHY01007212.1:0-68871 GCA_004024945.1 Uropsilus gracilis
GCTCTCTCTAAGATTCACTCTGAACTCATAACCCTTTCTCCTTCCAGCCCCAGGGAGTGGCTGGATGGTGTTGTTTCTTTCCTTTTTTCCCTGTGGTCCTCTGGTAACACCACAAATTACGTTTTCAGGGACTGGAGTCCCAGAGTGCCATGATGTTGTAATAAACATAACCAGGACCAAATGCCTTCCCATCAGATTAGATGATGCCATTTCCCACCAATCAGGCTCCTCCGGCAGGCAGACCACTCACCAATGAGGGACCAGACAGAGACAGTGAGGGGGAGACCTGGCCATCAGCAACTAAAAATAAGGGCGCTTCAGGATTGGCTGGAGGCCACTTTGCAACAGGAGTTGGGACCCACACACCAGGCACCATCCAGAAGGCACACACTGGCAAAAACTTTCAAAGCCCAGGGGTCCACCGGGGTGGGTTAGTCTGGGTTTGTATTGTTTTTCTAGTTCGCTGGCTTAAAAAGAGAAATAAAGACTTGATGCAGACACACCCTCACTCCTAGACACTTCGGTTTTCAAAGACCCTTCAGGGTCACTCTGAATTGGGGAGAGGGGGGTGACGGCCAGGGGCCAAGACACTCACCTGTCCAGCCGTGTCATAGAGTCCCAGGAGGTATTGCTTGCCCCCTACGGTGACGCTAACTGCAAGGACAGAAGTGGGGGTGGGGAGAGAAGCTCACAATTATCTAAGCTCTGGGGTAACTTCGTTCCCCCCACCCCCCAGAACCTCTCCCGATCCAAATGGAGGCAAGCAAGCTCTCCTCGGGAGATGTCACCCCTTTTCCCTGGTGCCCGGCTCATCCCGAAGTGGCGTGAAGCCGGAGTATGACGTGGCCCCCCAGTTGCCCACTTCTTTCTCCCAAGTTCCGCGGCCAAATCTAGCTCGGTCCAACTCCTCCCCACCAAGTTACTCCGGGGAGTTGGGGTAGTAAGGAGGGGCGGTTTGGGGAAGGTCAGGGAGGTCAGCTCGGGGCGCCGGAGACTGAGAAGTGCGAGGAGCCAAGACTGGGGTCAGGAGTTGGGGGTGTTAAAAGAGGGGCTCGGACCTGCGGGCACTGGGGAGAGCCGGAGCGAAGCCTGGAGGTGGGGCCGGCGCCTGGCAGAGGGTGCGGCGGGGGAGGGGTGGGGAGCGCGCTCAGGGGAGGTAGCAGGGGGCTCCGCCAAAGTTGCTCTAAAGTTCCCAGCCCGAGGAGCAGCCCCTTAGTCAGCAGTTCCTAGGCTGGCTTACCTGCGTAGTGGTCGAAGACGGTGGGCACGTACTCCTCCGGGAAGGCGTCGTTGGCATAGCTCATGAGTAGGCACGTCTTGCCCACCGCCCCGTCACCGACCACCACGCACTTGAGCATCAGCGCGCCGGCCCCGTGAGCCATGCTGCAGCCGGCCGGCCTCCGGGCATGGTCCCCCCGGAGCCCCCGCCCCGGCCTCGGACTCAGCCCCAGCCCGCCTGGGGGGTCCGCCGCCGCCGCTCCGCGCAGCAGGGCCGCCCCCCCGGCCCCATGCAGCGGCTCCCCCCGCCCGAGGGGAGGTGGCGGCGGGCCCGGGGCGCAGCCGCCGCCTCAGAGGCTGCCCGGGTCTCCGCCCGGGCCCCGGTCTCCGCGCCCACCCGCTGCCCCAGCCGCTCGGTTTCCGCACCCTCTCCCCGGCCCAGGCTCCCCAGGAGGATCCGCTGGATCATAAGACTGTCCGGCCCCGGGGGAGACGGCAACTTTGGGGAGGGCAGTGGAGGGGAGGGGCCAGGCGACTCTCCCCGCCCCGCCGCGGCCGAGGCCCCCCTCCCGGCTGGGCCCAGAAGGAGGGCGGGCCCAGGCACTTCCCCCGAGTGCGGGCGGCTCGCCCGCCGGCTCCCGCGCCCCGCGCCCCGCGCCCCGCCCGCGGTCGCCGCTCGGCCCTGCCGGCTCACCCTAGCTTGGCTCCCCGAGAGGGCAGCGGGGAGGGGGCGAGGAGGAGGAGCTGAGGCGGAGGGAGGGGAAGGTAGGTGAGGCTGGGGGAGGAGGCCGGGTCGGGAGCGCTCGGGCGGAGCCGAGGGTTCCTCGCGAAAGTGTCCGCAGCGCCCGGAAGCGTCCAAAGGCCCCGGTGCCGGGAGAAGCCGTGGAGGCCTCATGGGGGAACCACAACGACCCAACGATGACGCAATAGTCATGCGAAATTATGCACATATAATTGAACTCCACTCACGAGGCAGGACCCATCTTATTGGCCGCCAAGTGCATAACAAAACTAGAAATCACGCAGGAAAAAAAGTCAAGAGGGTTAAAAATATTTTTAATGCACGTGGGGTGATGGGGGAAGGGGTGGAGGTCCGAGAGCTGCAAAGAAGAGACTCCTGGCTTATTGCTTGGTCCCCCCTCCGCGGCCACACCACCCCCTATCACAACACGAGCTTGAATCATCTACTTTGAAACTGGTGACTAAGGGAGTTACAACATCTTGAATCACTGGTGACCCCCTCAAGCATCCAGCAAAGGGACACCTCGCTGGCTCTGGAATCAGCAAATGTACCTGTGCTCCCCAATTGGAATCTATTGTCCCTGCCTGAGGCCCCCCAGTTGCCACCTTGAAGGTGTTGGGTTGTGGTCCCTGATAAGAAAGCTGCTCATGCTCCAGATTGGCCAGTGATGGAGAGAAGGCCATCTCTCCCCTGCGCCTGGGGACACCTGGGAAACACCCATCTGGTCCAGTCTCCTTCACTGGCCAATAGTGCTGCTTTAAACATCTAGTGCTGGGAGAGAGGTAAAAAACTTGGGGTGAACAGACTGGCACCCAAAGCTGCCACCCTCATCCCCTTGCCGAATAAATCTCTTCCTTTCATTCCTTCACAGGATTAGAAAATTTTGCTGTGTTGAGAGCCTGAAATAGTTAACTGGACTGAGTCCCTTCGATGCTGCTTACTTTTTTAAAGTAACCAAACTGAGACCTTGACAGGTGAAGTACTCACCTCTACAGCTTCTGGCTAATTCCAGCTTCCAAGGACTTTGGGAGATGCCTTCTGTTAGGTTCCAGTACCTGTCTTTCCAAGCCTCAAGTCTCAAACTCCAAATCTGATTTTCACCATCCCAGGAAGACTTCTTGGGTTTTGGGATATTCCTTGAAGAGCTGCATCTCACTAAACTCCCCATTGCATCTGAATGTGGATATTTGCTTTGCCCACACCTTTAGGAAAGCAGTGCATCTGTGTGTACTGAATGACAGGTTGAAGAAGGCAATACAGTACGTTGAAGTCAGAGCTTGCTTTATGGCTAGGCTTCAAGGGGGGAAAGAGGAGGGCTTGTCCCTTTGTCTATAGGACCATTTTTTTCCAGGCTGCCCTATCTGGGACTAGTATCCTTGAAGGAAAGTCTATCAGAAGAGGTAAGGAGCTGCTGGGGCTTACTCCCCAAGGGGAGTGAGTTTGCTCCCTACGGTGTTACTTGAGGCATGTCAGGTCTCCTTTCTCAACCTCAGCTTTCTCATCCACAAATGTGAACTAATCCAAAGGGCAAGAGCAGATTTTACCCTTGAGAACCCTTGGGCAGAATGTGTCCTGAGAGATCCTGGTAAGCTTTAGGGAGAAGCAGCTTTCAGAGAGTTGGGGAAGGCCTTTCTGAAGGAGGATGAGGTCTGCGGACCAAAGGCTTCTCCAAGCCCCCTATTTAGTACTGTGACCTCCATGCTCTTATGCTGCTTCTCAGACAGGCAAACATTTACTAAGAACTACTGAGGATAGTGAGGATACTGAGGATCTGCTTCCAAACCTTGAGAAGTGGCAGGAACTCTGCTCCCTGAGAAGATCTGGGAATGTCAGAGCGCTCCAAGTGGATGCCTCATGCAGTGGTGACTTCATTGGTATTAGTGACCTCATCCCTTTTGCCTCCAGAAAAGCCAAAGCTGACTGCCAGGAACCTGTGTGCTCTGAGGTCCATCCCAGCAGTGTGCATGTGGCATGGGGAGTGGGGTTTGTTGTGGATGCCTCTGCTCAGTCCATGAATGGGTGAGCTGGAAGGACCCAGCAGACCTCAAACAAATTCACTTACCTGTGGACGAAGATATAATGCCTCAAATGGTTAAACAATTCTCAAATTTCAGGGGCTTGAGGGGTAGGATGTTTCTAAGATCCCATGGGCTCCTGAGGCTTTTTCCATATGTGTCACTGCAAATGTCATAATACACACAGGTCTGTTCAAGAACAGTGAAATCTCTGCTCAGCCTTTTCCTCTACTTCCTCCTCCTCATTGATTCATCGGGTATTTCATTGAACAAGCATTTCTTGCTATCTACTAGATGCCAGGCTTTATTCCTGGGCAGGGGATGAAGAGCTGGAAAGCCACGTCACTAGAGGGGGAGGCAGAAAGGAACCGATGAGCAAACATAATTACTGTATAATGTGATCAGTGCTGTGGTAGAGAAAGAACAGGCTTCTGGAAGAGCAACAAAGATGATTGGTACCTAGCTCTGGGTATGCTGGGGGAGGATTTACAAAAGGATGTCTTTGACCTGAGGTTCAAGAGGTTTATAGGAATAAAATAAGAATGTTCAAGAAGGATAGAGAGTCCTGCACCAGGGCTAAGAGGAACAAGGGACAATTTAGGTGGGAAGGGAGAATGATGAGCCATCTGGGGGTGGACCAAGGATGGTACTTAGTGGTATGGGGGAGTAGGCTTGCATTCAGTCCATGGGCCTCTGAAAGCCACGTTTAGGAGAAATAGTTTCCTGTGCCCAGGCTGGGCTATCTGTGTACTGTACAATGGTGAAAACAACAACCCAGCCCATGTTATCTGTACAGAGCCACAATTCTGGTCCCAGAGCTGTATTCTTTGAGAGAAAGAGTCTATTTTCCTAATCACTGATGTGACTTCTGTTTGTCAAACCTGTGCCTGCAGAACTGCATCCACCCAGAGAGGATATCTTTTTCTATTGAACATAAGACATAAATACTCTCTAGGTAAGCAGTAGTCCCAGAGGTGAAGATGTGATGAAGGCAAAGAAGGCTTTAGAGCTTTGGCTGTGCACTGTAGCTGTACACTGTGCCTCCTCCTGGGACTCAGTGCCCACTATGTATGTTGTCTTATTTTACCTCCCAAAATAACCTAGCTAGGATAACACTTATAGAATATCATGGATTTGTCTGTCCAGAACAGCACCATTTGTTTCTGCTAGATAGCTAATCTTTGTGATCATGTGGTTTGAATGGAAGCTGCCAACTTCTGTCTCCTGCCCTTCCCTGGCACTGGAGGTGGGCACCTGAGCCAAGATGGGGCAGTCAGAGCCCTTCTTGAAAGGTTTGGATTTGGGATTCAAAACAGAAGTCTCCTCTCAATAACTAAACTGGAAACATGAGCCCGGAAGCTGTCAGCCATTCACATTTCATGTTTCAACCATTCATGAAATAGGCAATTCAAGAAAGTGAAGCTAAAATGCAGAGAGAAGCAAAAATGGAGATCCCCACTCAGTGAAAAGGCCTGTGATGACACAGGCAGGCCCCTTGTGAGTTCCTGCTTCTGACTGTCCCTGTTGTACTATGCTGTAGTGCATTTGGTCAGTTAATAAGTCCTCCTGCCTTTTTGCCAGGTAAGTATGCATTAGTTTCCTGTCACTGGTCAGTGAGGGAATCCTGGCTATCACAGTATTAATCACTATAGTTGAGAGAGGCCATATGTAGTGAATTAAGAAATTTACCCAAAGTCACATGGCTGGTAAGTAGCCGCTGTCAATCTGATTGATCTTCAAAGTTTAATCTGTATTGTCTTCTTTCCTGGAAGCAAAATGGTTGTAACAGGTTCAGATATCACCAGCTCTCCATCACACTGCCCAAGAGGAAAGAGAACTTCTCCTGACTTGCTCATTGTACCCATGTTGAACTTCTTCTCATCAGAGGTGGTCAGCAGAATGTCAGGTCACCCCTGAGACCATCACTGTGACAAGGAGTGAGGGTTCTCCTGACTAGGGATATCAGGGCCCACTCTAAGGCCAGGGTTTTGTTTCCATTTAGAGGCTATGGTTCCTGCATAGTGAGTGGCAGTTATGGGAGGAATGTTTGATGGCAAAGGAATAAGAGATGTTGCTCACTTCTCAGAGTTCCTAGGCCTTCCCAAGCTACACTAGAAAGCAAAGAATTTTTTGGAGAGAAGCAGATTTCAAAGGAAGAGGAGGATGAGAAGGACTTAAGTCAAATCCATGGTTTGCTCCAAATTTCAGTCAGTTCGTTTGTCAAGAGATGAATCAGTGCTTACTCTGAATCCTGATTCTTGGCCCACAGTACTTGTCTTCCTTTTTACACCTCCTTTTTAGAATTATTGGTCTGGAGGTACAGTGGTTCTCCTTTTATCAGGTACAATACTGCTCTGCTTTCCTTACTTTTCTTCCTTCCTCCATCATGGCCAGGATCTTCTTCACTGCAGCCTCCTCACTCCCCAGGGCTCTCTGGCTTCCCACACCCCAATCTGGCCCACCTTCATAGCTTCATGTGTAATCCACACCTATTGCTCTTTTCCCTCCCACCACTCAAAATCTCTGCTTGCATTTTCTTCCCTCTGCGAGCTCAATGAAATGTACATTGCACAATATTTTGAGCTAAGGTGTTTATGGCTTAACCACCACAGTGATTTTTAAATGTCAGTGGTCTCTAATGATCCTAATGATAAATAAATCCAATAAGATGGTCTCACTTAGTTTTCATTTTTAGTTATGCTTCTAAATGGCACCTAGAATCCCGCTTTCCAGCTCATTACATAACAGGAACTCAGAATTATGCCTCAGCTGAGAATTTTGGCTCAGGCACCCATTACAATGTTTTTTCCATTTTCATTTCTAATTGCCTTCTCCTGCAGCTTGAGGTCAGGAGACCAGTCGCTATAACTGATTGTATTGCCAGCCATTGCAGCACTATGTAGTAAAGGGCGCCTCCTCAGAGGTTGCTGGTAGGAACACTCCACTGGCCTAGAAGTGGCCTCCTCTCATAAGCCCAGAGGAGACAGGGTCTCAGACCCCTCTTCCAGAAATGAAGTTAGTGAATTCCTCCTTCCCACTATGATTTAGTATTAAGAGTGCCAGAAAACCATCTGAGACTCACAGTTGTTCTGCCAGAGTTTGTTTTGGCTACTGAACATCACAAACACAGTTTGAGTTTGGGGAATCTTCTGTTTTATGAGTTTTGTTGGGGAAAAAAAGATCTTCCCTTCTAGAAGCTGAAATTATAGAACCTTACTTTTCCGGTCAGACTTAAGAGTTGGGCAAAGAGAATTAAATACAGGACATACCTACTCTGGAGGTTATAGGTTTACCAGTGGGCATACAACTCTGTTTCCAGCACAGAAAGTAGTATGTCAGGGTGGGTACTGGTAGTGATGGTGGTACAACTGAGTTCCTGATGCAGAAGTGACAACTACACACACTGGTTGTATAGAGTTTGGTAGCAGCAATGGCACCAGAAGCATTTCTTCCCCAGGACAGTGCCTGGGCCATGTGTTGGCTACCATTCCTGTAAATAACATCTCCAGTATTTTCTCAGGTCTTCTTACAACCTTGTGAGCTACCATCATTCTTTAAGGTGTCTCATTTTTGCAATCAGCCATAGATACCTTCTGTTGCTTTTTAGATTGTAGTCATGCTAGTGAGTATGAAGTAAGACCTCATTGTAATTTTTATTTGCATTTACCTAATAATGAATGTACTGAACATCTTTCCATGTGTTCATTGTCATTTGTGTATCTTCTTTGGAGAAATATCTATTCAAATTCTTTACCCATCTTAAATCGGATTAGCTAATTTTGGGTTGTTGAGTTGTGAGAGTTTTTTTAAATCATCAGGATACCAGGCCTTTATCAAATGTATGACTCACAAGCATTTTTCCTCATTTTGTAGGCTTTTAACTTTAAAAATTTATTGTTATTTATTTATTATTAACATTGTTATAGTCCCCCTATATTTCTCCCACCACCATAATGGCTTTTAACTTTTTTAATAGTGTCTCTGATGCAAAAAGCTGTAAAAAATTTTTTTATAAAGTCCATTTTATGTCCTTTTCTTTGATTGATTGTGGTTTTGATATTATAGCTAAGAACCATTGTCATTTACCATTTACCCTATGCTTTCTCAAAAACAGTATGTTTTTAGCTTTATGATTAGGATTTTGATTCATTTGGAATTCATTTGTAGTAAAAGAATTCAACTTCATTCTTTGAGATATGAAAACCAATTGTCCCAGAGCTATTTATCTAAGGGACTTTTGTTTTCCCATTGAATGATCTCAGTTCTCTTCTTGAATTTAAAAAAAAAATTATTTCATTTATTATAATTTTTGTGTTCCGTTTTCTCTCCACTATTGGCTTGCTAGCTATAATTTTTGTTTTATTTAATTATTTTAGTGATTGTTCTGTGTTCTACAATATGCTACTTTAATTTATCATAATCTATGTTCAAGTAATATAATAGTAAAAATGTAAGAATATTATAAGAATATGCTTTTATTTTTGTTTAGCGATCCTTTGTGTTATTGTTGTCATCAGTTTTATTTCTGCATATTACATGCTTAGCCAAAAGACTGAGATGTGACCCTATGTATAAGCCCTACAATGCATATTATTATTTTTGCTTTAGGAAGTCAATTATTTTTGAAAGGCTTTTTTAATGAGGAAAAAAATGTCTCATATTTGTCCATAGGTTCTGGACATAGGTGGTAGGAGATTGAGCACATGCCCTCTGGAGACATGGTGGCCAGATCAACTGGATCCTGAACTGTGGGTTCCTCCACACTCTAAGACCTCCATTTAAAGGGGGCATTTCCAGCAGATGCTAAGGAGATAGGGTTAGCTGTCAACACATCTGTGACAATGTGGCCCAAAAGATTGAGAAAACACTGAAATAATCATCCATGTTGCTTGATAAAGGCTCCCTGCCCAGAGCTCCCCAAATGCCCCCAGTCACCCCAGACCTTTAACTGACTTCTTCTGACTTGATTGAGTATCTAAAGGATTAATGTCTGTCTGAGCAGGGGGCTTCAGGACCCTGCTCCAATTGGGGCAGGTTGGTTGGTGTTAAATATGTGCAGTGCCACCTATGACTTGGGGAGCCTATGATGCAGGAGCCTTTCTGGACTTCTCTGAGTAGAATATAACCATCAGAGGATCCCAGGCAAATTCAATTAAGTAACTTGCCTTTTAAATGTTCTTACTGATCTCTGTATTTCCGGAATGTGGGCAGGACAGGAAAAGGCATCCCTGGGGATCCAACTCTTCCCATCTTCCACATCCTTCTGGTATCTGAAAGACAAATGCAAATCCCTAAGCTTCTAACAGTTTTGGGGGGACTATTTCTCCACCTCCACCCCAGTCATCAATGGGGCCAGTAAATAATGATTGAGAGGCTTGTAGTGGTAGTCCCTATTTGTGGTGAGGGGTAGAGTTGGGTGGATATATCCTCTTCCTTGCAATCCAGAACCTTCCCTATCTCGGGGGTTGAATTATGTCTCTCAGCAGAGATGAGGCCAACCAGAAGCTATGGCAGTGAGAGTAAGATCAATGTAGTGGTAGCATTTGTTATCTGGATGTGCACCCTGTACTGAGGACTGATAGACAATATTTCCCTGCCAACTAGGGCACAGGTAGAGGCCAGGTCAGCTAGTACCTGCAGGACCTGTATCTTGGGGCCCCCTCACAGACCTCAGACCATCTCACCCTCTCTGGAGGCTTGCTAGGGCTCTGATCTCTGACCTGGGCTGAGGAACTCCAGGCAGCTCCAGGAACATGGCTCTGAGAAGGGCAGGATTCGAGGTGGGGTGTTGTGTGAATGACCACATCTGGCACCTAGCACTTTACAAAGCTTGTTCACTCCTTACATCATTTGGCTTTCACAGCTCTGATGCGAGGGCGGCAGACTTCCTCATTAACATCCGTCTTTTACAGATGAGGCTTTGTGTCGGAATCCAGATGGAATTCAGGCAAAATCTGAGCTTTTATTTGGATGGTGAGTGACTTCAGGATTCAACCTGGACCTCTGGTGCCAACTCCAGTACACTTCTTGCAACACCAAGCTGCTGCCTGTGGAGGCACCCTGACCAAGGTGGGGTACTTCTTACTTCAGGGTAATCTGATTCCTACCCTCAGCAATCCTTGGTATGAGGGGAGTGAAGTGGGTCCTGCCTTGGAGTGATTACCATCCCTGGGTGATGTCCTATGACCACCCAGCGCATGGAGCTTGTTCAGTAAATGTTAGCCTTGGAAACTGCTTACAGCCCTGAAGCCAGAATCTCAGGTCATGCCCAGCCAGCCCTCACCTCCACCTTTTAAGGTTTTTCTGGTAGGTGCTTAGATACATGGATGGAATGTATGCATGAGATCTCAAGAGTCTACTTGAGTACTGATAGCTGATTATTTTACTGTTCTCTAAAGTGGGTGGATTCAGTTAGCGTATAGGGCAAAATGTTTTGTGCTGCAAATCACAGTGACAAATATATTTCAAATATACTTATACATGGATACGTATATACATGGATAATATAGAATATACATATACATGGATATTACATATATACACATACACAGAACAAATAGCATTTTTAAAACAATGCTAAACCTGAATACCCATGATGAATTCTGAATTCTGCTTGCTGTTAGAGGCAAAGGACCACAAGGGGCTAAAGGAACTCCTATCACTCAACACCAACAAAAAACCTAATTTTTAAAAATAGGCTCAAGGCCGGGCACGGTGGCTCATGCTTCTTCAGCCTATGAAGCGGCCGGGGCTAGGGATCATGGTTCGAGTCCTGCCTGGAGCCCGTAGTGAGACGTAGTACCAAAAAAAAATAGCTGGGCGTGGTGGCGTGTGCCTGTAATCCCAGCTACCTGGGAAGCTGAGGCTGGGGATTGCTTGAGTTTGTGGTACCCTGGGCAACGAGAGCCTGCGGTTCCACGGGCAAAAAATAGCAAGACCTAGTCTCAAAAAAAATAATAAATAAAATAAAAATAAAATAAAAATAGGCTCAGGCATGTGCCTGTTAGTGGCAGCCTAGGAAGCTGCAGCGGGGACCAGGGATTGTGGTTCAAGTCCCTCTCAGGGCAATGTAGCGAGAGACCTACTTCCAAAAAAAAAAAAAAAATAGCTGGGCGTGGTGGTGCACACCTATAATCCCAGCTACCTGGGAAGCTGAGGCTGGGGATTGCTTGAGTCTGTGGTACCCCGGGCAACGAGAGCCTGCGGTTCCACAGGCAAAAATAGCAAGACCTAGTCTCATTAAAAAAAAAAAAAAAAAGATATGCAAATGCCCGGTGAGCACCAAGAAAAGATGCTCAACATTGCTAATGATTAGGAAATGCAAATCAAAACTGAAATGAAGTACTACTTCATACCCATTAGGATGGCTATTATCAAACATGGGGAATAACAAATATTAGTGAGGATGTGGAGAAATTGGAACCCTTGTTTATAGCTGGTAGGAAATCAAAATGATGCAGTCACTGTGGAAAATGGTGTCTTTTTCTCAAAAAATTTCACAGAATTGCCTTATGACCCAACATTTCTACTTCTAGGTTGTAGTGCAAGTAGCCTGTTTGTGATGCCAATTATAGTGGAAGCATATCAAAATCTGGGAAAGTTCTTTATTGCTTCTAGCAGTTACACAGACACACCAGGACCAGGGCCAGGGCTGGGGCCTGGGCTGGGGCCAGGGTGGGGCGCTGCTAGGAGGCAGGGGAGCCATCCCACTTCCCAAGCCTCTCAGGAATCTTCATGCCCTTTCTCTGGCCTCTTTCTCTCTCTGGTGTTTTCTTCACATCCTCTTTGCTGTGCTTGTCTTTCTCCTCTGCGCCGCACACTTCCCCCCATCCCTGTGCTCTCACCCCAAGACTATGCTGCCCTTTTATCGCTGCCTCCTAGGTCCAGGTGTGCCCACTCACACATGTGCACACTCACTGGACCAAACCTATACAATCATGGGGAGGGCACAGTACTACAGATGCTGGTCATAGAGGCCAATGGAAGGAAAAGCCTGGCCAACTCGTTTATCCTACATAGGTTTATACCCAAAAGAATTTAAAACAGGGAGTTCTTCAATTTGTACATCCATGTTCATCATAGAATATTCATAATAAGTAAAAGTTGGAAGCAACCTGATGGATGGCCATGGCTAGATGAACAAAGTATGGCCTAGCCACATAGTAGGATGTTATTCAGCCCCATAAAAGAGCATATATAAGAGCCAACATAGGCTACAACATGAATGAAACAAGGGCATTACGTTAAGTAAAATACACCAATCACAAAGGACAGGCAATTTATAATTCCCCATGCATGAGAAAGCTTGGGAAGTCAAAATCATAAACAGCACAGTCACTGCCAGTAGCTTGGGGAGAAGGGGGAGTTGAATGACAACAGAGCTCATTTGGGGAACATGAATATGTTCTGGAGACAAACGATGGTGCTGGCTGCACAGTGGTGTTGAGGGTATTTAATGCCAGAGACCCATTCACTAAAAAGTGGTTAAAATGTTAAAATTAATATTGTGCATATTTTCACAGTAAAGCCAAAAAAAAAAAAAAAAAAAGGTAGATGGGTCTTGCTTTTACAGTAGAATTCCCAGCTTCTCTGAAATATCAGATCTTATGACCCCCTACAGGGGAGGAGGCCTGAATTCTTTCAACAGGAATGGAACTGAAGGGCTTTCTTTGGGTGAAAAGCACCCCTGAAAACCTTTGAGCCATGTAACTTTGAAGCAAATTGCACTTGGGGTGAAGGTTCTGCTTTGAGGTAGCTTTCCTGCAGGTGTTTGGAAAGGAGGAATTAAGTTGTGAATTCTTCAAGTAAATTATTGTGTCTCACCGCACCCGGGCCCTGTATTCCCCAACCCTGACCAAAGACTGCTTTGCCACTGGAGCGAAGACCTTGGAACAAAACGGTACGTGACTCCATGTGTCAGCAACTCAAGCAGAGATAAAGCTTTCCGGGCACTACTGATTTTCTCTCTGGGTGTCTCTTTTTACTTCCAGACCAAATGAACTCTCTGGCTATTGCTTTCTGTCTGCCCAGCATGCTCCGAAGTGCATACTTTTGCAGCTCCTCACCCTGAGCTGAGAGGCTCGGCTGCCCCTGCGAAGGCAGCTGGAGCAGGTGCAGACTGGGCCAGGCCTACAGTCTTCAGACACATCTTCCACCCATCGCCAAGCCAGGCATGGTCCTGATCTGGCACTTGGCTTCAAGTCAGACTCTTTTGCCTCTGCCACCACCAGACGAATCTTTTTACATCAAAGTTTGGCCAACTTACAACCCTGGGTCTCTTATTCCTAATAGCAAAACTCTACATCTGAAATTAGAAGCCTAACCCAGTTGAATTTCAACCATCCTTCTAGACATTAATCACTCCCATGGCCATTGCAGGCCTTCCTGCTGTTGTCCCCAGACCTCCTACATGTCAATTGCCTGTGGGTCTAGGCCCACAGCATCTACACGAGTCATCTCCCATCTAGACTAGTGAATCAACACGGTCCATCTTGCTGTGCCCATTTTCACTCCCTTTTCCTAGACTGACCTCTTGCCCACAGGACTGCATCTTCAGCTGATGTCTTTCCTAAAAGCATGTTTCTTGGTCACCCAGTATAGTATGGTCAAGGTTGTATGCCAGACACGTTTCCACATTTCTGAACCAAGGTCCTTTTTGGAAACCCAAGTATTGCTTAGAGTTAGACCAGATTGATGCTTGTTGATTTGGATATGTTCTTTTTATGAATACTATCAACCTGATGCCTTCGCTAGATGACCTGCCTATAAATTAAGATGTCTGTTGTCACAGATAGTGTCCCTCAAACCACCAGTGCAGGGATTAGCTTCTGTAGAACAATACATTGTATGGTCCCAGCACACTTAGGGCAGTGCGTTATAAAAGACTATGATGTGCATGGAAAGGAAGGTTTAGGGACAAGATGCCTTCATTCATTGTCCCTTGAAACTGCTGATTCCTAGCACTCACTATAATGGGATTACCTGCCACTGGTTCCTCTCCTCCATTCCATGATGGACTTGGTATCTTCCTTGTTTTCTATCTCTAGTGCTTACACAGTACCTGGCACATAGTAAATGCCCTACAAATATTTATTGAAAAATAAAAAGGGGAGTGACTCTTCTCACAAATTTAGTATTTGAAATTCCCCAAAAGAGTAAGTTTGTTTCTTAATCTCCTCATCTCTTTCTTGGGTCCTGCAAACTATGTGGTGTTCCAAATTCCAGAGAAAGCCTTCCCCTTTCCTCTAAGTGTCTAAGTGTCTGGGATTTCTCGCCTGGTGGTGAGGCATGGGGAACCCACACCCAGACAAGTCTGCCCTCAGACTTGCTTACAAATCCCAGCTGGAATGAAGAACAGTTGCTTTAGGGTCTGGGCAGGGCTCCAGGCTCACAGATCTTGCCCACCAAGCACTGCTGCCTCCCCTCACCCCTTCCAGGGTGGTGAAGATTCTGTGTTTTCCTGAGATGTGTATGGACTCAAGTGGCCAAGATTTGGGGAAGAGAGATTTCCAAGCTCACAATTCCTCTAAGGATTCCTCCTATGATGATTACAAAATCATCAATTTTGGAACGTTTTCATCTCCAAGGTCATAAGTGGGGGGCATCTGGGGGTGCTGGCTACATTCTATTTACTGACAAGAAAAATTACTCACAATAGTTTATTAAAACATACCTTTTGTTCCACTTCTCTGAATGTGTACAATATTTCACAATAAAAAAGACAAACAAGAAAGAAAGAAAGCCCCCCACCAAGTACTTAATCCAATTAATTCATATTTAACTAGTGCCTATTTGCATCCTGCAGGAATTTCCTGGAGAAAGCAAAATAACCCAATCTAGCCCTGAATTATATCTGGAAAATAGGCCATGCTGTCATTATTTTGAGGAAGAGTCCAGAGGTTAAATTGATGGGACTCAAACTGGGTCAGAAGACATGGGTGGGATTTAAGTGGTAGAAAGAGGCAGATGATGGAATTTTACCTTAGGGAAAAGTATGAGCAAATACTATTAGTTTGGGGTTGGGGGGAAGGAGGTTAAAGAAGAGGTACTGGTGTTGAATATTTACTTCCCCTGCCCCAAGCACAGGCAAGGGGATGTCAGTTAGAGTGGAAGTCCATTGGATGGAGGTGCCTGCGCCCCCCTGTAAGAGCAGACGTGGGTGTGTCTCATTTATTTTTTTGTTTATTTTGTTGTTTCACTCATCATTGGCCCATGTGGACTCCTAATCCCTATCCTGGACAGACTGGAAGTCACATCTGTCAGTCATATCTGGCACCCACATTCCTGCAGAGACACTTGCTCAATCCCTGACTTTTAACCTGCCCCCAACCCCACCCCAGCAGCTGCTGTCTAGCCCCAGCATTGATAGCTGCTTGGAAGTGGGAGTGGAGGGAGGAGACATGAGGACCTGGGGCTGCAGATTCAGAGAAGTGCTATGTGAAGGGCTGAGATGACCCAGCCCAGTTCTCAAGCCCTGGTATTCAGAAGCTTCACAAACCACAACCAAATCTGCAGCTGGCCATCTGAGACTGGAAGAAGATATATGAAGTGTTGGGAGGCTCCCAATCTCCGGCAGGGCTATGAAGCTTTTAGTAAGACTAGGATGTGTTTCTATTTACTTGAGATAAAGGAAATCAAATCATGGATACTCTGTACAGATAAAGGGTCCTGTGATGACTACTGCAGAGAAGAACAAGTGTTTATAGTATTAGTAATAATAACAATTGCCAAGCACAGATATTAACTTGGTGCCTTACAATATGTTAGCATTTTCTTCCTTCACTTAATCCTTATAATAATCCTATGCTGTGGAAGGTACTATTATTGCCATTATGCAAACAAGGAAACTGGGGCTTCGAGGGTAAACTGTATTGCCAAAGTCAGGTAAATGGTAAGTGCAGAGCTAGGATCTGATCTAGCTGTCTGACTCTGGAGCCCACATGGTAGAAGCCCTCTAGGCATGGAAGGGACGGTTCTCCCACACCAGATGGAGCACTCCAGTCCCTTCGGTGGGTGTGGTCCTCTTAAAGACCATCTGGTGAATTTTACATGCTCTAATTTCTCATTAAACAGTCTTTGGGTTTGGCGTCCCATGCAATGCACACAGAAAAAGGACATGCTCTGCCAACATGACAGTTATGTATTTCATCAGTAACTTAATAATTTGGCTGTCCAGGTTCATATAAATAGTTGTTTCTGAGGACTTGGTTAAGGTGAACCCACCCCCAGGCTGGAACCCAATGGAAGCCTAATTGAGATGCTGTACGTACAAGGGTAGCCCTGTGCCATGGCCCAATTGCCAAGGAAATGCTCTTGGTTTCCCCATGGCAAATTTGGCCAGCCTTCTCCGTGACAGCCTGAAAATCTGGAACCCAGCCGCTGGTCTGGCTGTCAGGGTCGTCTGCAGAAAGGACTGGATAATGCCAGGTTCCAGTGGGTGTTCCAAATTCCACATTCTGCTTGCAGCCTCCTGGTGCCAGAGCAAAGGCTGACCCCTGGCAGGGGACTGATGAGGGTTCATCTGGTACATTTCCCCCTCTTCATAGTCTGGGGCTTTCTGGATCTCCAATTCTCTTTCATTGACAAGGGCCCCCCAAACTGGTCAACAGCAAGATTATCCAGAAAGCCATTAAAAAAAAAAAATAAGTCACTTAACTTGTCTTACTTAGGAGCAAACTGCTTTGTTCCACTTACAAAAAAGTAGAATTTCTTTTTTAGAAAATTCTATCCTAAAATAATTGGGAGTGATTGGGCTAAACTATTTTCTTTTTAATTTCCAATGACAATTTATAAGGTCAAACCCAAAGTTTTGGAATTCGTCATAAACAGTTGGTTGTTTATCCACCAGATTTGGTGAGTGGAACATCTTTCTGGAACAATAGTCTTTTACCAGATTTGGTGAGTGGAACATCTTTCTGGAACAATAGTCTTTTTTTTTTTTTTTAAGTTGTGGTAACAAACACATAGCATGAATTCTGCCCTCTTAATTTTTAAGTGTACTGTAGAATATTGTTAATTGTATGCATGACTTGTATAACAGATCTTTAGAACTTTTTATATCTCATATAACTGATATTCTCTCTGTTTAACAATTCCCTAAATCCTCCTCCCTCGAGCCCTGTAACTATCATTTTACTTTCTGTTTCTATGAATTTTAGTACTTCAGATAACCTCTTTTAAGTAGAATCATGTGGTCTTTGTCTTTGACAGTTAATTTCACTTAGCATAATGTTTTCAGAGTTCATCCATGTTGTAGCATATAACAGGATTTCCTTTTTAAAAGGCAAAGTAAAGTACCACTCTGATATTACCAGCATTTTTTTCCAATCCATTCAGTGTCAATGATCACTTATGTCGTTTTCAGTTTTGGTAATTGCAATTAACAGTATAATGAATGTGGGACTACAAATATCTTTTTGAAATCCTGTTTTCAATTTATTTGAATAAATATCCAGAAATGGGGTTTTGATTTTGTATATGGTGTAAGTGAAACTGGGTCCAAAAAGGGGTGCAAAAGCCTCCAACTTACAAGCCACAGGTCCGTATAACCAACTTGTAGCAGTTGCTACTCAAAATGCAGCTGAACAGCAGGGTTTATTAACAAGGGAGTTCAACAGCGAAAACAAAAAGTCCTTAAAGACACATGTGGCAGTTATCTTACCCCAGTCACCATTGTCAGTCCCAAAGGTCCCAAAGACAAAATCCAAGATGGTGTCCTTTGCCCCTTCTGAACCTCAGAGGTAGGCACTTTCGCAAAGTCCAGTCTTTCTCCAGCGTCTTCTCTTTTCTTCTTTTCTCTCAAGTGTTCTGTGCTGCTCCACTTTTTCAAGGTGCTCCAAACTTGTTCCACAATTGTTGTTGCATAAATCAGCTTTCCAAATTCCTAGTCATCTCCAGGTGCCAGCTTTCCATATCACCTTGCTGCAATGCCATACTCTCCACACTGGCCACTCTTCTGTCAGATAACATGGCTCCTTGTCCCCTCCAGCTCACTCTTCCAGGGGGTTTTTGCCCAGCCTGATCACTTGGGCTATTCTTTACCCGCCTACCATTCTCTTCTCTCCTCGCCCCAAAAGTCTGTTCCACTAGTCTCTGCTCCTTGCCTTTTTATCCCCCATGCTTCTGGTCCATTCCTGTTTCAACTGCTACTTCTGGCAGTTTAACTGCCACACCCAAGGTGGTGGTGGTGGTGGTGGGGGGCCCATCTTGTTAACTGCCACAAGGGGGGGGCACCCAGTTTCATAAGAATTCAATATCATTCATTTGTATGTGAATAATGGCCATTATTTCTACAATAATAGCAATAAACGTTCTGTTCCTTCCTCTTCTCCTTTTAGGAATTCTATAGCACATACCCCTTGGCTTTCTCTACTCTTTTTAAATTTGCTTTTCTCACCTGAAAGTTTAAAGAAAAAAAACTGTTTTCACGTTTGCAGATTCTTTCTCCTGTGTAATCAAGTTTGCTGTGGAAAACTTGTAGTGAATTTTAAAATTTTTATTGTATTTTTTAATTCCAAAATTTCTTTTTGGGTCTCTTAAATATTTTTCTCACTTTGTTGCTGGTCTTATTTTGTTGAGTACCCCAGGAATATTCTATAGATATGGATTCTCAGACTCCACTGCCAAAGATTATCAGTCAGTAGGCTCAGTGGAAGTTCAGAAAACTGTGTTTCTGAAGGTTCCCTAGGAGATTCAGATGTCCGTATAGCTCTAGAAACCACCTCCAGTGAAAAGACTCCTTTAGCCCATTTCACTTCCTAGTTCTACTCAAGAGGCTCATTTGAGGACTCTTGAAACTCTTCTACCACCAGTCAGACTTCCTGTATTGAATCTTCTCTGATTATAAGTTTCTTATGTTGCACCAGACCCTTTTCAACTCAAAATATGCTTATAGTTTGCATTTGTATATTAGTTTGACATTTGATTCTGTTGACTTGCAATATGAACTTGAAACATCACTGAATAGAAAACTTCTGGATTAGGTCAGCCCTAATTATCTCATTATTATCTGATGACAACATGGTGGTGAGTGTATAAGGATAAAACTCCAGGAATCTTGGTTCAAATCTTTCTTCTACAGTATGATCTTGGACCTGTTACTTACCCTCTCTGGGCCTCATCTATAAAATTAATGAGTCTCCCCTTTAGACTTTGACTCTTCCCTCTCCTTATACACTCCACAGCTGAGGAAATGGAACTCCAGACACAGCTGAAATTGTGCTAAATTGAAGGAACCAGAGAGTCTACCAGTTCTCTCTCTACCTCCCTTTTTAGCAGCAGCCATGGCTCTGAATGATGTTGATGTACAGAAGCAGATTAAGCACATGATGGCTTTCATTGAGCAGGAAGCCAATGAGAAAATGGAAGAAATAGATGCCAAAGCTGAAGAAGAGTTCAACATTGAGAAAGGACGCCTTGTACAAACTCAACGACTAAAGATTATGGAGTATTATGAGAAGAAAGAGAAGCAGATAGAACAGCAGAAGAAAATCCAGATGTCTACCCTGAAGAACCAAGCTAGGTTGAAAGTCCTGAGAGCCCGAAATGACCTAATCTCAGAGTTGCTGGATAATGCAAAACTGAGACTCAGAAGGATTGTGGCAGATCCTGCAGTGTATCAGGAGCTGCTGGATAAACTAGTGTTGCAGGGTCTGCTCCGATTGCTGGAACCTATTGTGATTATACGCTGCAGACCACAGGATCTCCTTCCAGTGGAAGCTGCAGTGCAAAAAGCAATCCCTAAATATATGACAATCTCTCAAAAATATGTGCAAGTCCAAGTTGATCAAGAGGTGTACCTGGCTATGAGTGGAGCTGGAGGTGTGGACATGTACAGTGCTGATCAGAGAATAAAGGTTTCCAACACGCTGGAAAGTCGACTGGATCTCTTAGCTGAGCAAAGGATGCCAGACATACGGAAGGCCTTGTTTGGAGCCAATGCCAACAGAAAGTATTTTGTGTAACCTCTGGGAAGTAAAGCTCATGTTGTACTTAAATCACAAGTATAAAATTATTTGGGCAATGGGAATATTTCCCAGTAATATTTCCTCTTTTTTGCTCTAATATTATTCTATATTCTTTCATAAAATAGCCTTTAAATAGATAAACACATTATACATTAGGATAAGTTCTGATAATGCTTAGAAAGCTACTACTCCATTCATACATACTACAACTTCTGGTCAGTTCTGAAACGAGTTGAGTAATTCTACTCTTTAACTTGGCCTTCAGGTGGGATGTGGATAGCATTCTTGGTCTAGAGGTCTGACTGCTTAACATTTCTTTAATATATAAGTGAAGTTAACGTGTGTTTTCCTTCTTTTGTTTTGTGCCCCTGTACTTATGTTGCATCAAGAGGTTTAGAGATCCTCCTCATTTGCACAGGGCTGACTTCTGGGGCAGAGGACCAGAGCAGGCATAACAGATTCCATGCTCAGAAGAGCCTGGAGTCTAGAGACTGGGACTTAATGCTCTGTAGTCACTGACTTGAAATTCTAATTTATATCTGTGTTTTGTGAGTGAAATCAATGGGACTTCGGGCCATGGACTCTTGGCTCATGCATAGTGTCAATATCCCAAAGTACTCACCTTCCTGGTTCTTGGTCATCCACTCCCCAACACCCTGATACCCCAAGGCCCAGCTTTTCTTCTATCACCCAGTGAACATTGCTGCCCTTTGTTCCTGGTGTGCATGCATGCAGGGAGGGCCAGGGCAAGTGTGCATGCTTTGAGCCATTGGGTTTGGCATATTCATGCCTGCCTGGCCACCTGGCAGCATTATGATTATCAGGGGACTCAATGAAGGCAAGACTCTGCCCACCAGGTACTGAGCATATTCTGTTGTGGAGGTTTAAAGATCCCACTTCAGTTATCTGTGGTAGGCTGGATCAACCCATCTCCTGGAATGCGGGGATGCCTGGTCTGAAGTTCCTGAACTCAGCTAGAAGGTATCTGGGAGCCAGTGAAAGAGAGAAGCTGCTGCTGTCAAGTTTGCAGCTCAAGTCTCAGGGAAAGACTTTGAAGAGCATGTGGGAGTCTGAACTTACTCTGGAAGCAGTCCCTGTGCTCTGGAGACATTGCTCTCCATGAAACAGCTCAGTGCTGGGGGAGAAGGGGTGGCGACTCAAATTCGTATCTTTTGTAGTTTGAGATAGCTTCTGGGGGATGTCAAGAAAGACCAATTGTATAATTTCAAAAACTCTTCATTGCACAATATACAGGTTAATGACAAAAATCATGCTAATGACTCTAAAATATTTTTTATTTACATAGTCATTAACTCAGTAATCAACATCATGACAAATCATAATGGGACTGGAGAAGAAAAGAAACAGCTTGACATTTTCCCCCTACTTTTTGAACAAAGTCCACAATTTCATTTTGTTCTGTAAATAATTTAGTTTGTTCTGCAAGTATATTCTGATTTAAAGTCTAATCTATGCTGGAGTATGATTCACATTTTAAAGTGAAAGTGTTTTTGAAGAAAATAAGCCCCAAGCAACTATGTCAAGGGCTGAGAAACAGAAACCCACCATGGTCTGGAAAGAAGGCTGCAACTGGATATCAGAAAGCCATCTGAACACTGTCCAGTTATTTTCCTTTCTTTAAGGAATGACTTTTTCTGTTGTCCAGTTTATGTATTTGCTTATTTATTTATAATTTTTCTTATTGCTTGCATACATAGCTTGAGTGTGCAGGCATAGTCCTTCCCCCTCCCCTCACCTGATCTCCTGGTCCTCTCTGATGACTCCAGTTCCTTTCTCATTGCAAGTTGTTGATAGATGACTGGCTCATTGGTCTCTTCAGTTTATTTTCTGAAGTAGTGACCTCTTGCGTGAAGTCCCACATTCCTGAGGGACTGCAGACCAGGCTGACCAGTTCTCCAGGAGTAGCTTGGGGCAGGTGGTCCATCTGACCATGTCTGAAAACCTCCTGCTGGCCATGTGTGTGGAGTTCTGCTGCCCAGTTTTAATGGTGGCACACATGTGCTCCACAGTCCAGGTGCGACAAAGCAAGCTGTGTTAGAAGAACTGTGTAGCTCCAGGGGACAGAGTTAAGGGTTGAAGGGGAAGCAACATGGATGAAGCTGGGAAGATGGGCAGAACCTGAAGAAAAAGAGTGCAAGCATGAGAGCTGGGCTTATAAAAAATTATTCCAGTGTCATCATTGGTGGAGGTCATGCTGGAGAAAGGGAAGGAAGAGGTGGGAATCCTGTCAGGGACTATTTATTAGTTCAAGTGAGAAATGAAAAAGAATTCACACAGTTCTGTGCGATAGGTTAGATTCATTGATGCATAACTGGCAGAGATGAGACTTCCTGCCTACCTCCTTCTCCCCTTCCTCCACCTAGTGTTTTCTTTCACTGTCCCAGTCTTCAGGCTTCCATCACAGGTTCATATCATCTTACAATGTTTCCTTGTAAGGGTTGTCCTGCTTTCAAAGCCATCAGCTCCAGGTCCAGCAAAGCAATCCCATTCCAGCACCCAGCTGCCTCCCTTTTGGAAACCTGGGTGCTACTTCTTGGTGTAATCCAGAGGTATCTGGATGAAAGGCCCTGGGGGTCTCTCTCCTCTTCCACCTAGATTGCTCTATAGGAAAGGATAGTTACAGGTAGAAGGTTCCCTCACTATCTCCAGGAGTCCTTTTGGAACAAGAAAATCTTTCTCCACTGCTCCTAGCGTGGGAGGGTAAGGTGGGGGAGGGTGAAGTGAAGTTGGAAGGAGATTGAGTTCTAGGTAGGAATCAGATCCAGGGTGTGGTTACCTCCTGGATGAGCCTAGGCAGTTTTTGTGCCCTTCCCTTCATGAGAAAGAGATGAAAAGGACTTTGCTTTGGTGCAAAGATCTGGCTTTTAAGAAGCTGGGTCTTCTTTAGGGTACTCTGCCACAGGTAAGGCAAACCTTGGCCCTCACATTCCATCATTTTGCCACCCCCATTCCCAAGCCCTGACCTGTGGCTGGGTGCTGGGCACCCCTTTTAGTTCCTTTTAGCTGCTTTTCTTTAGGGGAATTTGCTTCAGAAAGACATACACTGGGTACATTGACTGGTGCTAAAGTGCCGTGCTCTCTTTCCAGAAGTTAAGTGTCCCTCCTTCAAGGTGTGTTGTTGCTCTTACTGTAAACTCCTCCAGCCAAAAGAGCCAAAAGGAGCAAACTGTTACAATCATAGGCAGGAGCAACCTTCCTCTTGCTCTCCTCATTAACACTTCCTTGGGAGGTGCAAGGGAAACTGTTTGTAGCTGATCAGACAGGAGTTTGTGCTGCAGACAAGCTGCTTCTGGAGGCTCTTTTGTTGGAGGGAGGGTTAGTTCTGGCCTGGAGAGCCAGACTGGGGGTGTGTGGGGGCTGGTGACTGTGATCATGTGGCAGGACCTCAAAGAAAGTAGGAGCCCAAAGAAGGCAGTAAGGCCAGAACTGCACAATAGAAAATACTACAGTTTCCAGTCTGCCTCTGGGGTTCCAGGACCCCAGAAATGAATCAGCAGATCCACTCAATGGCCAGCCCTAACTTCCTTTAGGAGCAAGTGCAGTCCCTTACTAAGGTGGGAAAGGAGAGGGGAGTTGCTGAAGTCTTTGTCTCTTTCCTGCTCGCCTCTGTATTCTCCTGTATCCTTCCAATTTATTACCTCATCTCTGAAATCCTGCCTCTTATTGACAGTCCTGGGAGAGAATCCAATCTCTTCCACCCCCACCTTCCTACATGCTGTTGGAAAACAGGAGAAACCTGCATCTTACTGCAGCTCAGGCCTTCTTGCACAAGGTGACCATTCACCCTTTTCCTGCAGGACAGCTCTTTCACACCAGGGGCAGACTCTTTCCCTTCTCTGCAGATGCAGCAAAAAGGGATCCCAAGCTCCCCAGGAAGTATTACCAGCCAATACTCCAGGCTCATCGTAGTCACCCAGGGAGACACTCAGGGAGTGATGGAATCCAGTACATTTTTTTGTCAATGGGGAGATGAGCCACAGAGGGTGATGTTTGTTTGACTCCTGTGCTAGAGGTTACAGCACCTAGTAGAGGTTAGAGTTGAGAATACTGGGAATCTTGACAGCCAAGTGATCATTGGAGTCTGTGGCTCAGAGGAAGCAGTCCAAGATCTAATTAGCTAATCAGGTTCCCATACTGCAAATAAAACACCTGAAAAGGCCAGGTGTCACTCATTTAATGCAAAGAATCGTAACTAACCTGGAACTACTGTGTAGCTCCAGAACCTTGGGTCTCAGCAAAACAGACTTAATCAGAAGCTTGGTCAAAGCTGGTTACTTGGAGAATTCCTCATTTCTCTTTCCCAGGGTAGTCTCACCTTGGGGCTCTGTTACAATGAAGGCCCTCAGAGAAGGGATGCCAGTGGGTGACTACATGATGGAAAAGAGCTGTGGGATCCCAGGGAAAGACTTGGGGCTCTCTGTGAGATCTGGGTACTGGGGGCATACAGAAGAGTTGGGTGGGTGGGAAGGCAGGCTCATCATACAAAGTCTAGCCTAAAGTCAGGTTAAGAGCAAGTCAGGCAATGAGCAAGTCAGGCAAAGCAAGCAAGAAGGGGAATAATAGAGAATATCTGATGATTCTTGTCTTTCCTTGTTTGGAAACCCTGTATTTTCACTCTGTTAAATTCAAATAAGCAAAATAATCATTCATTGATTCTACAAATATTTACTGAATGGTTACCAAATCCTAGGAACTCTGCCAGGCAGGGCATCACTTGCAGCAAACTCAACAGTTATGGTCTCAGTTTCCACAAAGGAGCATTCAACTATGGATGGGGGTGGGGTGGGGGTAGGAGGGCACATGCAAGTAGGCAGGGGCAGGGCTGGGGGGATGGACACTAACTAAAACAAGTAGACAACTGGTGGTTCTGAGTTGATCTCAGTAGTAAGGAGAAATAAAGGGCTCTGGGAAGCCAGGTCTCCCATGACCTTGGCTAAGGCAGAGGCCAGTTCTCCTATGGAACCAAGTAGCCAGTCATGCATTCAACAGAAGGTAAGAGTGGGAGCTGGCAGAAGGGAAGGGTGTTCTGAGTAGCAGGAACCACAGGTGCAGGGCAGAAGAGGCACTGGCTTGAAGGTCAGGGAGGGAGGAAGCCATGGGAAGGTTTCCCATGTGAATTAAGGGCCTTATCATACAGGGTCTTCTGGGTAGCATTTAAGGGATCTAGATTGCTTCTCAGTGTAGTTGAAAGCCCCCAAGGGCTTGTAAGAAAGGAAGGGGCTTGACCTCATTTTACTGAGTGGCAAATTCTCTGATAGATGCCCAACACAGCACCTCTCCCCTTCTTTGCTAGATGGAAATCCCTCCACCCCACAGAAATAGAAGGCAGTACCAGTTATCAGTCTGCTAAGGCTAATAGACTTTAGGCTGGGTGCGGTGGCATGTGCCTTTAATCCCAGTCTAAGGAGGGAGGCTGAGACTGGGAATTGCTTGAGTCTGTAGATTTGAGACCTGCCTGGGACAACAGAGCAAGACCTAGTCTCAAAAAATAGCTGAGTATGGTGGTGCATGCCTGTAATCCCAGCTAACTGGGAGGCTGAGGCTGTGGATCGCTTGAGTCCATGGTGCTCCAGGCAACACAGCAAGACCTAGTCTCAAAAAAAAAAAAAAAAAAAAGACTAATGGACTTTATAGGTAACACTCCCCCCACCCAACTCCCCTCTAAACAGCATTTGTGACCAACAATATCACCTTTTCTTATGCCATTATTGTCACCTTTGTCTTCAGTAGCAGGACCTGCTAACATTCAGGTATTCCATGGTTTCCACCCCAAGGTGGGAACTAACATTTCGATACATCCTTTAAAGAAAACACCCTATCCAAGCACCTACCTTCCTTTCTCCATCATAGGGACCCTCTCCTGCCAACAGGATTGGTAAACCTGGACTTAGCTCCCCTCTTCACTTTCTGTGCCATTCCCACAGACCCTGGAAATCTTGTAATATTCTCTTAGTTCTTCATCACATGTTCATCTTTCTGGACCACTCAAGCCCTCACTCTTCCCTCATTCTCTGGAATCTTTGACTGGGACACACCCTAGGACTCGTGGCCTACTGGTTTGTTTCATGTAATTTGGGGTTTGGGTTTGTTTCCCTGCAGAGGTAACTGCCTTCTTGTCTGTGACTTCCTAGATTTTTCCTTCCAGGCACCCAAAAGGGGTGGAATTGGAGACAGGGTAATTGGAGTTACAAGTGCACCTTTGGCTGATTCCTTTGGGCTTTGCTATGGGTTCGTTACTGCTATCTGGCTATTGTGTGACCCTAGTAAGTTGCACCTCCATCTCTGGTGGGAGACCAGGGTTCAAGTTCTCTGGGATGGCTTAGCCCCCCCAGTTCCTTATTGCTGGTTTCACCTACTATCCTGTCCCAGACCTTGGCCTCTTCTGATTTCTATTTCCTACCTGATTTGCAGCTGACTTTTGACAGGTCTGGGATCCCTGTTGCTCTATAGAGACTATAAGCAGACTTGTACCCTAAAGTGTATGGGGAATTGAGGAAGAATAAACTACATCTATTGGCCTCTCTTTCGGTCAGAAGACAAGGCATGTTCCCAGAGAGCCTGCATTTGGGGACAAGGGTTACTGTGTGTTTGGGTGTGGGTGGAGGGGTTTGGAGGGTGGTGGGCCTTAGGGCCTTCCCACTCTGAAGACAAAAAACACAAATAGGGCATGCTTCCTGTCTTGTGACTCTCACCCATTGGAGAGAATCCACACTTGGATCTCAGGGTTTGAGTCTTAATAATAAATAGTAGTTTATATTCTCCAGGCAGTGCCATGTGGCCCTTTGCATAAAGGAATCAGTGTGCTTATAGGAGAGTGCCCTGGGGTGAGACACTAAAGGCCTAGACTCTGGTCTGAGTTGCCATTCATTTGCTAGTTTACTCTAAGGAACTCTTTCATCTTTACCAAGCCTTAACTTTCCTGCTGGCAAAATGGGAGAGCAAATGCCTAATTTCTCTGGAGTGTTTTAACAATGAAATGAGATAAAACAGAAAGACAAAAGAGATTCAGTGGAATCTCTGTTCCATGGTAATTTTGATGCTGAATCTTCAATAGAAAATAGTTTTGTGATTGTACAAGTACTAGAAGATTACAAATTACAGAAGTTCCAGTTTTTAAAATCACATATTTTATCATCCTGATATAGTTATCATTTTCTCTTTTATTTCAGATTTCACAGTGATATCCTTAAATGTTTATGCATTATCTGCCTGCTGTTTCATATTTTGATTTTTTTACTTAATGATATAATTTGCTCCTTATAAGCTTCTTTTGCAATGCCTGAAAATTATTATACCTAATAGTTTCAATAATTTATTTAAATACTCAAACAGTAATTGGCATTTGAACTATTTCAAGTTTCACTATAATAAATATGCTGTAATTAGTACATGGCTTTTTTAGTGGAGTCACTCTGTATTTAGCATTTTTGTCTCCTTGTTAAATTAATGCACATACACACACACTGTAGGCAAATTTAAAGATCCAGAATGGTATAAAGAACATTTAAGTCACTGATTATTGACAGTAAGAGATACCACAGCGAAAATGTGAACATCTGTCTTTCCAAACTTTTCCTATGTAAATGCTATGTGTAGAGACACACGTGAGTATACAAGTTGATAGGGTGTGCCCCCCCCTCCTGTTTAAGATTGCAGATTTCAAGGACAGGTAATGTTAAAATGGGAGAATGACCTTAGCTGGAATTTCCCTTCAGGGGAATGCAGGGGGAAGAAAGAAGTGAAATAGTCAAGGTGAAACAGATTTCCTGGAAGGCGGGAAATCAGGGTATATAAAGGGTGTGCAAACAAAGAGAAGGATTCGATTCAGGATTCGAGATTCGATTGGGATTCCAATATGGAGAGGGGATAGAGATTTTCAATGGAGGAGAGATGGGAATCGGCCATCTTGTAAAGATGTGAGCCATGTGAACTTGGCCATCTGGCCACCGAGGGCCTGCAACCCAGGCTGACCCAGACTGGCATGCATGTGTGCTGAGTGCAGTTAAGGAGTTTGCAGATTTAAACTCCGTGTTGGAGTTTGTTTTGCTGAGTTTGACTTGTGTCTGAAAGAGGCTGGGCAAAAGTTAGGCCTGAGAAGAAAGTGAACTTTGCTAGTTCGGCACCATGGAGTTCCTGCTACCTAAAGGTGACAAGGAGAAGACAGTGTGGAAGACAAGGAGGAGCAAGTCAAGGGAGCAGCCAAAGGAACATGTCTTCAAGCGTTTGGAGATGGACTCTGACTGGACATTGGTGAGACGATTAGGACTGAGAGACTGAGGATATTTGGGGCAATCTGGGAAAGGACTTTGGACAATACTGAGAAAGGTTTTAGACAATGTTAAAGTATTCTGAGTCTTACATGTTTTTTAGTAATTATTAGGATAATTAGAAATCACTTTGTTAGAAATAAATTAGTCTGCACTGCACTGATAGTCTTGCATTGGTTTGGTATTTTGGTTGAGAAGGCTGGGGATGGTGGTAAGGACCCACGAGTGGAAAGTTTAAACTGTGTATTAAAGTTTTTCTTTTCTGCAGTTTTTGGAGCTGAAAGCAGAGAGCAGTTGACTGGCTTTTGCATATCAATGGTAAAGGTGATCAGTGAAAATGCTAATGAAGAGTGTGTAGCCTGCTTTGTAGAGAGAAGCAGGCAGATAGCTGTATCCAGTTAAAGTTAAAGTCAGAAAGTCTTCAATATACTCTGTTTCAAAGTCACTGTCCTGATGGCATCTGCTGTGTTGCATCCTAACTTCTTAGGAGTTTCTATTGTGGCAAATGTTGGAGCATTTGTTGTCTAGGCCAGACAGAAGAACAGATTATTATTATTATTATTATTATTATTATTTCGAGACTAGGTCTCACCCGTGGAACCGCAGGCTCACATTGCCCGGGGTACCACGGACTCAAGCAATCCCCAGCCTCAGCTCTTCCCAGGTAGCTGGGATTACAGGCATGTGCTACCAAACCCAACTATTTTGGGGGGGACTAGGTCTTGCTATGTTGCCCTGAGCGGGAACTGCAATCCCAAGCCCCAGCCGCTTCACAGGCTGAAGCTTACAGGCATGCGCCACTGTGCCCGGCAGATGAACCAATTAAATCTCAGACAGATTAGTAGGAGAAAACCCCCAAATTGAGTAACATATGCCTTCTTGGAGAATTGATATGACTGAGTCCTAAAGAATAATCAGGTAGATCAAGTATAATTATTCTGTGTTTAGAGACCTGGAGTGACAAGGAGAAGGGGAGTTTGCATGACAGACAAATAGGGTTTACCTTACCTTCACTCTGAGAGTAAAGATGGGATCTAAGATGGCGAGGACGTGTTCACTGATAAATCTTCAAGTGGCTGAGACCCCTAAACCATGTTCCTCTAGGTGATGAAAAGGAAGCAATGATTGTTTCTCCTATCAGGAAAAGGGCAGAAATAAGGCAAGGCGACCTTGTCTTTGATTGGGGAAGGGCACAGGGTCTGTGCAAGGATGGAAGCTTCCCAGTTTAAGGGATTTCATTACACTTAGATCAAACGCTTTCCCCACCAGAGTAGACATCTTGAGATCAGTTCTGAAAATCTTGCGTGGTCTGATGTGAACACCCGTAGGCAGGTAATAGCATAGGAGTTAAAAGAGTAGATTCTAGAATCGAATTTCCTGAGTTCAAATTCTCTCTCTGCCACTTAGTGAGACCTTTGGAAAAACTCTAGGTCTTAATTTTCACACTTTGTTAGTTTTTCAGTAAGGAAGGTCAGTTCCTTCTGTAGGTACAGTTTTAGAAGGATGATAAGAATACCTGTTTCTTAAGGTTGTAATTCACATAAAACACTTAAAAGGATGTCCAGCACATAGTAAGTGCTCAAAAAATACTGTCAACAATAAATATTGTCATCTTTTATGCATTGTCTACATCATGAAAAAGCCTTGAAAATCACCATTCTTAATTACTGTTCTAATACATTGTTCTTCTAATTTACTCATCTTCATCATATAGCTTGTTAGTTTCAATAATAAGACAGTGAATTTTCATGCCCCTAAATCTTTGCCCCAGTTTGGATTATGTCCAAAGGCAAGTATAAAATCATCCTCAATACAAAAACCAAATTACTTTGGCAGAAAAGATTTTAAAGAATTGGGTATAAGCAGGGTTTTCAGCTGCAAGAAAACCCTGAACTTTTTCTTGAACTTTTTCCCCCTTCCTTATTTTGCCAACAGTGGGAACTTATACCCTTAAGCATCCTAGACTTTTGAGACGGTCCCTTGGAGTGAAAGGAGCCTGCGCTCCGGAGGGGGAGGAGGAAGAGAAAACCGGTTTGAATGTCATTCGCCCCCCCCTCCCGCCCCACTGTCTTAGTAATTGTACCGCGGTTGACAGATGCGCCTGCGGTCACGTGACCCGAGCATGACCTCATAGCTCCTGGCTCCCGGAGCTCGCCGGCGCTCGGAGCCCACGCGGGTGGCAGAAGGAGGTGGACGTTTGCATCATCCACAGTAGGAAATTATCTAAAGGAGGTCTGGGGATTTGGGAACTCTCCTTGGTTCCCTGGGGGAAGAAGAAGGAAGAAGCCAGGAAGTTCAGACTTCTGTAATCACTGGCTAGCGAGAACATTTAACCGCGCGATTAGCGAGTATTGACTGACTGCAACCCGGCGCTGAGTTCCGGCTGCGGGCGAGGCGGTGCCAGGCGCTGTACAAATTTCATCTTGCTTAATTCTTATTATCCACATCTTACTGCTTGAGGACAGAGAGTTGGAGACACAGATGAGAAAACTTATGGCCTGGAGGGGAGGGGGAGTAAATGTGGATTTAACCCAAAGCAACAGAAAACTGGAGGAAGCAGTGGGCTCACCCTCCGAAAAAGGTGGTGCAGGTAGGGGCATTGCCAAACCAGGTGTTGAGGCAGGATGGACAAGTGCGAACTGAATTCACACTGACTGCACAGGGCGGCTGACTGCAGAAAATGGAATTTTAGAGGGATGCTTAAAATTAAAAGAGTCGCAACCTCGAAAGAACCAGTTGAGTTACCTTCCCAGTTTTTTGGGAGTGCCTAGGGACCCCAAAGATTAATGTTCACAGCTGTGGATTACCATTCTTCCTTACCTGGTGTCTCCATGATCCTGGTGTTCCAACTGCCTTTCTTGCAACTCCTAAAAGAATTTTGAAAAGCTGTGTATCCCCTTGCACATTTTTAGGAGCGAACATTCAAAAAATTTGCCATAGTTTAAAAGTTACATAGGGTATACATTCTGGTGTATGCAAATATTGACATTTTAAAATAAAACTGTTACAGTACTCTGAAAATGTTTCTAAATGAAATACTATAGTGATTGGATACCCAGCCATCATCCTTTCAGAAAGTAGTTCTTCCTTAGCAGTTGGAAAAAATTTCTCTCTTTTTTTTCTCCTGGATTTATATTTCTGTTCTACTTACCCTGCAGAATTTTACCCTATTATATTTTTATGATTGATTTTTTTTTTTTTTTGAGACTAGGTCTCGCTATTTTTGCCTGTGGAACCGCTGGGTCTTGTTGCCCAGGGTACCACAGACTCAAGCAATCCCTAGCCTCAGCTTCCCAGGTAGCTGGGATGACAGGCACGCGCCACCACGCCCAGCTATTTTTTTGGAACTAGGTCTCACTTCGGGCCCCAGGTAGGACTTGAACCACCATCCCTGACCCCGGCCGCTTCATAGGCTGAAGCTTACAGGAACGACCAGCCCATGATTGAATGATATGAATCGTCCTATCATACTTCTCTCCAACAAAGCTATATATGCAAAATAAATGTATTTTAATTTTTTTTCTGTGATTATGGACTTTAGGTTGTTGAGAATACCTGGACATTTTGTCGGGACATTTGTATTATGACTAGAACAAAATTAAAACAAATGCTATTCAAAATTTTAATAGATACTAAGAAAGCACAATACATGCAGTTGAATTGGAAATACATCTACTAATGAGATGAAACTTTTATCCCCAACCCCAACTAGTTCATATATATCCAAGGATAAATATTCTTATTGCTAGATGGAGTCAAGGGTAAGTGTTAATTCTGTTTTTTTCTCTTCTTTTTCAAATAGATGCAAGAGATGAGATCAGAAACCTTCCCACATATGTTATTTCATTTTATAAACTCTTCTTGAGTTATATACCAAAGATCATTTGGGTAGATCATTTAAAAATCTATCACCTGACAACAAGAGGAATAGATTATCCTTTGAATGGAAAGCAGATGATTGGAAACTGGTTGATTTGTCCAGTTCTTAGTCACTGCTTTTCTCAACACAGGTCCCTACATTTCAATCACACCTTTGTTGTGGATAATTTTTCCTTCCAAGTCAATTCACCACAGTAAAATTTCTGAAGGATAAATGTGTAGCTTTCTTTTGAGAAGTGAGAGTGAGTAATTGTGAAATGAGATGTAGGAAGGAGAGCCTGTATGGTCTCTTGTCCATGTGCTCGCATAGATCCCTGCAAGAGACCCCACTGGCAGAAGCAGAGGACTCATCATGGGAGGCTGCTAACATAACTCACATCAACATCTGTACTCCATTGTGGAGTATTCTCATTGTATCCTGAAGAGCACATATACCTAAGATTGCTGGATCAATGAACAAAGGGGGGAAGGTGATGGCACAAGGGCTTCCTGCAGATTCTGAAGATCTCTTGGGGGATAAGGTACATTGGACAGAGGATCCCCTCCCTGGAGCAATAGTTTCTGCAGGGCCCTCTGTGGAGGGGCAGGAGCAGCAGTGACCTGAGCCTCAGCCTCAGCCTCACTGGCTGCTGTTTGTCCCATGATCCAGACTCTTCTAGATCCATCTTCATCCTTTTGGTCCAGACTGGATTGCACTCTTGGAAGACATGCCATCTCATTCTTCCACCTGGAGCCTCTGCAGGCCAGGTGGAGGGGAGCAGAGTGAGCCAACTGGGCCAGCACAAAAGCTGGAATCCCCCTCAGACCTGACAGGCAAATGCCTTTGCTGGCTGACCTCTCTCTCCATCCCAGAGAGGGCCCATTAGTGGGGCATTGGTGGGTCTCTGTCACACCTTAGTGTCATCAAAAAAAGGACACTTCTGGGCACAGGCAGCACCAGGAGCCCATCTGGTATGGAGCACAAACACCTTTGAACTAAGAAATAGGTTCCCTTCCAGACTGACTCAAACTGGTGCCAAGGGGCATGACTTGGCAGGGGAGGGGGGCTGCCTTTCAGCACCCACTTGCCTCCTCAATTGGGCACTTTCTGGCATTGCACAACCCAAGGGTTCCAGGACTTAATCCAGCCTTTCCACTTGTGAAGATGCCCCCTGCCTGCAGTACTACCTTCTGGCTACATTTGCTACCTCCTTCTCAGCCTTTGAGGCCCAGGCCTAGTTCTAGTTCAGATGCTACCTCCTCCTCCAAGAAGCCAGGCTAACTTCTAGCCACAGTCACCTCAGTCTTCTCTTCAGGCTTCTCTTCCACTGTGCTTTGAGTCTATAGGAGTTTTGAGTCTACAGGTGTGAATCACAGTGAAGATGAGGGGATGACACTAGACGGGTGGTTCTTAACCTGGGACATTTGGCAGTGTCTTTTGTCACAACACGGACAGGGAGCCTGGTACTGGCAAGCTACACGGTAGAGACCAGTGGTGCTGACAACCATCCTACAATGCACAGGGCAGCCCACACCATACCCCTCCCCCCATCCTAGCAAATTTCACCCCATCCCTCAAATTTCAACATTGCCTAAATGGAAAAGCTAAACTGATGATGTCCGATCTTGAGAACATTTTATATCATGACTAATTTAAATTGGGTGATTTTACATATTTTCACTTCAGAGTTAATGTTATTTCCTCAACCAGAAGGAGGCTTCTTGAAGGACAGACCAAGTGTCTTGCAGGTTCCTACCCCAAAGACATTAGCACAGAATTCCCAGGGCTTCTGACCCTCAGCATTGATGTAGAAGGGTGAACAAATAGTCTCCAATCTGCTTCCAGCCCAGATCTCAGATGTTTCTCTTGTGTTTCTACTAGAATTTCTGCTAAATAGACTCTGTTACATTATGTCTTAAAAACAAAGAAAGCCAGACAGACAACAAGTTTTTGCTTTGACTCACAGAACCACCCAGACTCCAGATGCATTTCCTTTCAGACCAAACCCATGGACTCAGCTGAGAAGACGTGCTCGAAAGAAGCTACTGAACTTCAAGGTGGTGGCACTCACGTGTCCAATCTTTGTTTAGCCTGGAGCAAGGAATTCATGGGTGCAGTCAATGCAGCCCAGGATGTCCCCACACTAGCAGGAGCAGTTCTGATAGAGCTCTGTCTGAAATGTAGCATCATCTTATAGGTCAGACCCTATTATTTGTGGGGTCTAGGGCAAGAAAACAAGTGGACATCCAAAAACCATGTTATAGCTGTGAAGCAAGTTAATGATGAAATGTTCTAGCTGCCTAGCTTGACAAATATACCTTCAGAATGACCTGGAAGGGCAAGTTTAAATAAAGAATTCTCATACTCTTCAGATCACCATGCTAGAGCATGGTGGTTGTGGTCAGAGGTGACTCCAGGCAAATATACCTTCAGAATGACCTGGAAGGGCAAGTTTAAATAAAGAATTCTCATACTCTTCAGATCACCATGCTGGAGCATGGTGGTTGTGGTCAGAGGTGACTCCAGGCCTCCCCTCACTATGCATTCATGTCTGATGCACCACCTGCTATGCCCTCCCCCCGCCCCCACAGGCCCCAATGTGGACATTCCAGCTTCCATATTCCCCACTTCCAATCATAACTCTTGAGGCTCACCACCAGTTCAGTCTACCCTAAAAAAGGATGGACTGGGAGAAGAGGCCTGAGGACTCCAGAAACAAATTTGGATCTTTCTGGGCAAGGAGTTCAGGTTCTATAAACTCACAGTGTAGACTAGGAAGAAGGTGTGAGCCTGTGGTCACATCTATTTGTTTCAAAGGGGTGGTGTGAGGCTGGAAGAGCCAGAGTGCAGGCTCTCAAAGTGCCACCCCAGCACAAGGTCTCGCCTGTCAGGTGCAAGGGCTGTATATGCTCCCAGAAGAACAGCGGCTGCACCATGTGACCCAGGCCCCTGAGGCCACCCCAGTCCCTCACCCCAAAACATTCAGCTTGAGTAGAAACCTCAAGAGCCTCTTTTATGGCAATAGCTTATAACAGTTATAATTCATACACAATAGAACCTATCTATATAAAGTATATAAGTCAGTGACTTAGAATATTTGGAATGGTGCAACTAGCACCCTCATCAATTTTGGAATAGTCTCACCACCCAAAGGAAACCCTGCACCCTTGGATATCATCCCCCATCCCTCTGTTCTTCCAGATTCAGGTTAACACCAACCTGCTGTCTCTATAGGTTTGCCTATTCCTTTTGATGGCCAGATATTTTAAAAGGTATGAATACCCCACAATTTATTTACCTACCCATTAGGTAATAGACATTTGAATTACTTCTACATTTTTAAATTAAAAGGATGTATTCATTTATTCATTCCTAAAATAGACATTTATTCATTCCTAAGACAGATTTGAATGAAACACCACCTTAATATAAAAGAAAATTTTGTTAAAGTAACACTGGTTTAGCACATTATGTAGATTCAGGTGTAGAGCATTATAGTTGACAGCCATGTATGCACATGATGAAGCCACCAAAGTCTAGTTTTCATCTAGATCAAGCAATGGAGTCCTTTACCCTTTTTACCTTCCTCTCCTTCCATTTCCCTCTAAGATGAGCATTTTGGTCTCTGGCTGTAGAACTTGTGTCTTTGCATGGGTCCCTTTTTGAGCACTGTGCTCTGTATGTTGGCAGTGCCATGTTTGCTCATCTACAGTGCTTTCCCCGGGCATCTCTTCCAGCCCCAGCCTGCCACCATTTCTCTTGCACTGTCCTTAAGACCTCAGCACCTCACAGTGCTAGTGCAGGGGATTTTCCCCTGAAGAAATGGAAATATGGCTCCCTTTCCACCTGTTGGTGCTCACTTATAACCCAATAGCCCCACTTATACCCAGGTTTCTCAAACTCCCTGGTCTAGATTCCATCATTCTCCACAGGACAGGTTGGGAACAGAGGCCATCTCTCCTGTTAGCTATTGCTGAGCCCAGGTTCCAATTTATATATCCTTTTTCCTTTGACCAGAGGGGAAAATCATTGCCAATTCAAAACTCTTGGTTGCACGTGACAGAAACTCAACCCAAATAAAAGTTAACAGCAACCGAAAAGCTTGGTGTTATCTCTTCTTTGAGGTGGATCCAAGGGCTCACATCATGCCAGTCAGGACTCCTCTCCTCTCCCTCCTGCCTTTCTCTTCATGTCTATGTCACCTCTTCTTGGCTCTGCTTTTCTCTCTATGGGCTTTATTTTCAGACAGGCTTTCTCCCAATGGCACAAGTGGCCACCAGAAACTCTGTTTTCTGCCTGTTCAAATATCCAGTGGAAAGGGAATTTATCTTCCCAGCAATTCCAGTCAAAGTCCTAGACTGGAGACTCACTGGCCAGCTTGGGGTATGTGTCCATGAGCTAATCATTTTGGCCAAAAATCAGGATGCACAGATCCTAGGTCTTGGGCCCACCCAGCCTGAGCCCACCTGAACTTCAAGGACAAAGAGTGAGGAATGGGGAGTTTTCCAAAAGGAAATTAAAGGGGAATGAATGTTGGACACACATAGCATACATCCTTGGGACTAGCCTATGAAGTGACCTGTCAGGATCTATTCTTTCAGTTTATCACCCATGTTGGATATGCCAAAACAGGACCAGCAAACATTGCTAGGTTGAAGCTAACATCCTTACCACATGTCACAAATGAATTGCTTGTGAGAATCTACAAATTTGATATCCAAGGTAGAACTTTTTCTAGTGAGGTTTGTAATTGAACAAATCCTCTGTCCAAGAAATTTAAATCCTTATTTGAAGAAATTTTGCCCTAATGGTGGAAAAACAGATTTATGGCAGGACAATGAAGAAAGATATTCAATTTGGGAGGCTTTGGGGACCCTGGGGCATAGCAAGCAGGAACCCATTCATCCTACCCATGTTAGGACCCAAATGTCCTTGATGTAATTTCATAGCAATTCATGTATGCCAGCGATGAACAGAGTCAGATGGGCTGGAGTCAGAGGGGCCGGAGAGGTACAGGCAAGATGTCTGCAAGGACAGGAGAGAGCTGCTTGTAGGCAGTGACAAAACATAGCTCTTCCCTAGGATCCCCTTTACTTTCTCCCTCTTGCTTATCCTTTGTTGCCATGGCAACTAGCGATGCTCCCTCCTCCTCTTCCTCTCTAGCACACTCTGGTCCCCAGGCCCCACCACTCAATCTGACTGACTTCACAGAATTGTTGCCGACTTCTCCCCACACTGCTCAGCCCAGGCACTCAGCCTCTCTTGCTGTTTGTCGGCCCCACACATTCTCCCACCTTGTTTCCCTGCTCCTGGGCCCCTGTCTTGACTTTTCTGTGGTCCTGATTGGGTCTTGAGTCAAATCCTCATCTTCCTTGAAGAAGTTGTATGAAAATTAGATTTTTGCCACTCTAACCTGATATGAAATGCATTAAGAGATCTGTCTCCTGAAAGACCTCAAGGTGAGGCATGAGGCAATTTGTGGGGGAAGAAGTATCCTTCACTGATGCTTCTGTGCTTCAACACTATACTGGAGTGAATCACATTCTATTTTTGTACTTGGAGTGTTTTCTGTTTAAAGAAATCCCCCAGCATATCTGAGTGAAACTGAGACTCTATCATCAAGGAAAAAACATCTCAGGTTCAGAGATCGTGAACCACTGGACCCAAAGACTTTGATTCAGTCCACAGAGTGGCTAAAAAATTGGGCCCAACAGTTAAAAACTTGCAGGTATCACATAAAAAGAGATTCCTAGTTACTGAACATCTGGATATGGAGCCCACATTCTCGAAAGGTGAAAATGAGTGGGTGTGGGGCTTTCTTATCCCGGCTCTTTCCTGTTAGTGATACCTGGCCAGTTTCCCTCTTTTACTGGCCCAGATGGGCCCTCCCACCAGCCAAGTTTCTGACCTCTGCTCTAACAGGTCTTTCTGGAGAATTAGGGCAGTCCTGCCACTGTGGTTTGCTCAGGGCAATCACCTGGACTCCTTGGAGGTGTTTGATAGCCAATAGCACATGAGCTTTCTGCACTTTGCTGTGCTTCCAGAATCTTCCATTGTTTTCTAGGAACCCACTGTGCCATCTCTGTTACCAGAGGCTTTGTGCAAGTGAGGATACAGAGATCGCTGAGAACTGAAAGTCAGCGAGAGCGAGCTGTGCTGTTTCTCCCTGGGTCTAGCTAACTGCCTCATCTTTCATATACCCACAGTGGCACCCAGGTCTTGAGAAAGAGAGCCAGGTAAGGCTACTTCATGTCCAGGGAAGACCCTAGGCTGTCAGATACAGACCCACTTGCCTGATTTGGGGACCCAGTGGAGGATGTTGGTTTGGGCCCAGAAAAGCTGCCTGGCTTTTATGAATCTCTTATCTGTGACTCAAGGAAATGACAGGTGTACAGACTGGGTGGGCCAGTGAGTGAGGTTTATATCCCCCACCCCTTTCCAGATACTTCCCTCCACCCCGTGTGTTGGTAGGAAGTTAATTGGAGCTCTTACCCCTGGGTATGCACAGACAAGTGAGAGCTCACCATCCTGTTTGAAACAAAGTGACAGGGCTCCTCATATGTTGTCCAAGCAGCTCTGAACCTTCACCCAGAAACCTAAGCAGAAGAGACAGTTCCTATTTCTTAAAGTCATCTTCTAGTTCCTCTCCACACTTGGTCTCCCATTCCTCCCGGCTGAATAAGCTCAGCCTACCCTGAAACCCCTCTGAACTTGTTTTCTCATCTGCAAAGTGGAGGCAGGTCATGGTGCTCATCCAAGTGACAATGGGTGATGAGAGATGACACAGTGCATGGGGCAGGGCAGAGCATACACAGGTATTGGGGTAACCATGTAGACCTCCACTCCAGGAAGCCCTTGAAGAAAGCTTTTTCTAGGAAAGACTGCTCAGGCTGTCTGGTGCATCCTTTTGTTCATTGTTCAGTCATTTGTTCAGCAGGCACTGATAGAGCTCTGGGGACTCCTTGTTGCCTCCAGGCATTGGGGGAAGGGGTTCCTGCAGCCACACTCAGCTGTGCTGGTGTGGCTACCAGCAATCAGAGCTGTGTGCCAGGGGGAGGGGAGCAGCTCAGTGGGAGGGAACCCAGGGCAAGGAGCATTTTCTGGGGGTGAAGGGAAGCTGAGGAGATACCCTCACCCTGCCTCTTCCACTCAGGGTTCCCTTACTCAGCACTTTCTGAGAGACTCCCTGGTGGCCTTCTTCCAAGGCCAGCTTTCTGCCCCAGGACTTTACAATGGCTCCTTTGATGAAATGTTTGAGGCAAAGTGACTGTGTCATTTGATACAAATGAGGCTCATGGGGGTAAAAGTATAGATGTATTCTCCTATTAGGGGCTTTTCTAGCCTAGAGAAAAGTGATTTGCTGAAGGGGGCAGAGGGCGGAAGCTGGGAGGGAACTGTGGTTGAATCAGAGAACTTGAGGCTTCTGTTAATCTAGCAATTAGCAGCTGCAAACCTGGAGCATGCCCTGCATGCTAAGAGATGCCTCCTGTTCAGCTGGACTCTGCATCCAGAGTTGGGGTTGCACAAGGGTCTACTTTGTCCAGGAAGGCTCCCTTCCCTCCCCCCCTCTACACTAATAGATATAGCATCTTCCACCTCTATGCCTGTTCCAGTGGTCCCTACTCCCTTCCAGGATTCAGAGTCTGCTCCCTTCCTTCCTGCTGGTGAACTGGCCAAGTCTCTTTCAGAGTAAGTGAATTGGTCAGGCTTTTTCCTCTATTAGCCTGTAAATACCCAGAACCTGGAAGTATTGCATCTTCCCCATTATTGTGTTGCCCAGTGGTTGTGTGCATGTGTAAGTGTACACAACTGATCCTAGGAGAGAGGGGAATGCCAGAGATAGGCCAGGGAAAGAGTGTGAAGATTCCTGGGGGTTGGGGAACTGACCTGCCTCCCAGCCTACACCTTCTCCCCAACCCCTCCCCCCTTGCTTGGTTTGTCTTTTGTAACTGCTGGAATCAATAAAGAACCTAGATTGGTGAGCCTGCTGCTTCCCCAACAATTGGCAGGAGGGTGGTTACTTTACTGTGAGGCACCACAAAGTCCCACCCCAGGGGCTCTCACTCATTTAACTCTAGGCCTAGTCTCAGGGGATTCTATCAGGGTGGAGGCCAATAGCCCTGTGCTTAGGAGGGAGAGGGGAGAGGCTAGGGGTCCACTCTTGGTTTCAGGCTCTGCAGTTGCCACCTTAAAATTCTTAATAGTTTTTGAATTCTTTAGTAAGAATTTAATTTTTGTGACTCTGCATTTTTTTTTTTTGTGCTGGGACTAGGTCCACAAATTGTGGTGTGTCCTCTCCACTTCATCTGGTTCTTGAAATCAGTGGGCAACGCTACACATTCTTTGTTACCTCTTAGAGATACCTTTGTGTAGCTCTGCATTTACCTTAGCTTGTACCCCCACCCCCCATGGTAATGTAGGGTGTCACTGTAGTCCTGTGTGATGGCTCACATCACCCAATTTGACCAAGCGGAAGGTCACTGATTAGATTCATCCATGCTGATAACTGAAGCATGAGGGGTGGGGGCAAAACAGGGAGGGAGAAACACAAAGGAATATGGTGGCAGTTCACTGGTCACATGGTGGCAGAAGAACTATGGGGTCTTCAATGATGTAAAAAAATACTTATACAATAAAAAAAATAAACAGTTTAAAATATGTTAAATAAAAAAAAGCCAAAAAAAAAAAACAAAACCCACAACAAAACATCTGGTCCCTGACACTGGCTGGAATCCCCTGCTGTTTAGGGCCAGGAAATCTGCAAGGCAGGAGTTGATCCTCCACTTTGCTCTTCAGAGCCGACCAAGCCCTCTGAGGGTGCTTAATAAATACTGACTAATGAACCTGCAGCTGCTGCTCCTCTGGCTAATTAAATCTAAATAAGTCACAGACTTTAAATTATGTAACAGCCAAAACAGTTAAAAAATGCGGAGCCCTAGCTTTTTGCTGTGCCCTGTGGAAAAATCCCATCTTTTAATCATGCTTAACCTTCCTGAAGCATCAGTGACAACATTTAAATAATGAATGAATGTGTATTAGCAAGACTTTCCCAAAGTCACCCATGAGGGAGTCAGATCAAAATAGGGACAGAGACAGACAGGCCTGGGGGAATTCCAGAACTTTCTGGTGGATCCCAGAGTGCTGGGTGAAATCCTTTGGTTCCTCAGAAGCCTGGAGCAAGGACTGGGAAGGAGCTGGGGGAGGCGGGCAGAGACACGGCTGCCTGGTGAACACCAGATGTTGAGGGAGGCTCTTAGGACACTTCTGGGACCACAAGCTCAATTTTCTTGCTCTTTTCTCTCTTGCCTCTACGCGGGTCCTCCCTGTCCCCGCGAGAGGTCCTCTAGGAAAAGAGCAGTGTCTTCACAGCAGAGGATGGATTGGATTGATCACATCACCGAGAGCTGCACTACTTAGGCTTTAACAGGAGTGAGTCACCAGGGGTACTGTCAAAATGCACCTGAATTCTACAGGCCTGTATGTGAGCATGCGCGCGCGCATGCGTGCATGCGTGTGTGTGCATGTGCATGTATAGGGGGTGGGGAGGGGTGGGGCTGCAAGATGCTGGTAGCAGGGATTTAAGTTTTGATATGTGACCATATTGCAACCCACTGGACATCATCTCACTTCAATTAAGTCAGATTCTGAAATCAATTTTTTTTAAACACTTATTGTCTAGATAATTTACAGGTCACTAAACAAAACCAAGAAAACTTAGCCAACTTGCTTTCCGTCACCTGCTAAAGTGGGATTAGAAGCAGACAGGGCAGGGTCATGGCTTTTAGACTCAGGCCTGCTCAGGTCTAAACCTTGGGCTTTCAGGAGCTGGGAAGATTCTGCCATCTTCCTCTTCCTAAGGCTCCCCGAGTCTTTGCTATTAGTGTTTGGATATTAGAGCTACAGCCTAAAGCCGAGTTAATACGTAGGTATGGTCCATGCTCAATTTCTGAAGCTCAGCTTCAGGCAGCTGGCGGGAAACACAGGGGAGGCCCGGCCCTCTATTCTGCGGGGTCAGGGACTCAGAACAGAGAGGCGCTCAAGTGTCACCTGCCTCCCCTTGTAGCTCTGCTGAGGACAACAGCACAGAGAGGCATGTTCTTTTTAGTCCCCAGGCATGGCCACTCCCTGGCCCTGTAGGCCATGGCCACAGGCAGAGGTCAGAGGATGTGGGAGAGCTGTTCTCATGTCCAGCGAAAACAATGGCCTTCCCCCTGTGGAACGTGGATGAAGCTTTCAGGCAGAAGCGCAGCATTGCCCCAGATCCAGACTGGCTACAGCTGTACCCCACCCAGTTGTCTCAATACCCATCAAGATCTGGCTCAACGGGGGGACAGAGTGGGCACCGGGCCTAAGAAATCAGGGTATAATGGACACAGTTATTTGCTTGTTCAACATCCATCTCTCCCACCCCCACATGATCAGAATCCTCATTTTAGTTTGAGGCTACAAATTCCCAGGGCCAAGAGCTGGCCACCTCAAATGCTTTGCACTAGAAACGCATCACCCTATTTGGTTGATGTTAGCTGAAGTCTCCAGGTGAGTTTTCCTGGAAAGCTTTCCAAAGGTGACCTTTTATCTCTGCCCCCTTTCCTGACCTGCAGTTGTAGATGTGATACCTGGAGTTGGCAGCAGCCATCCTAGCATCATGAGGCTGAAAACCTGGGGGTGAGGATAAAATTCATATGTGGAGAATGGAGAGACTTTCAGTGGGATGGTAGCTAGCTCTATAATCTTTAGGCATTCCCTACTAGCTGAGAGATTAAATTCATATCCTTCAGAGCAACATTCAACTAAATTTGCTCCCAAATCAGTTTTCCAGGTTGACACCATTCACCAAAGCAAGGGTGACTCTTGATCCTGAAAAAAGCTTGCACACTCCTAGTCTGACCTTTGTCCTGTGTGTTCTCTCTCCCCCTTCTTTTTCATTCCAGCTTACCTGTCCTTGTGGGTTGCTATTTTGAGAAGGTTTCCCATCACCCTGGGCTCTCCTTCACCAAGCCACTTGGACACTGGGGTCTACCTGCTCACAGTTTCTCTACCTGTATATGGGTGTTAGCCTCCTAACTCTGGCGAGAATGTCAGATCTTCCAAGGGCAGGATCTTGGCCACAGAATTTTGTAGAAAAATTATGTGCATTGGGGTCAGACTCAAGATCTAAGATACTCTTGGGTAAGTCGCTGAACCTCCCTGAGGGTCTGTGTTTTCCACTTTGAAGGGGAATTTCCTCTGCCTCCCAGGGATCTGGTGAAAACAGCTCTCAGAAAGTCTTGAGCACAGCTCCTGATCCTGGGAGGGCTACCTGTGAACTCATGGCCTGCCCAGAGCCCCTTCGCTTGCCTTTTCCTTGTGGTCTGTGTCTCTTGCTACCTTTGTTGCTCTCCCTTCTGATATTCTGCTTTGCATTGGTACCAGGAGGCTGTACTGGGTTTAGGACAATGCGCTGTTCTCGTTTCCCAGAAGGCAGACCTCAAGGTCACTGGCTTATCCTCATTCATAGCAGGAGGCACAGAGAGGAGACTTTTTGCCCATTATCAAGAGTGTGAGGGGAGACACTAATGAAGTCTTTTCCCAAAGACTTGTAAGGAAAATGCCTATATTTGAGTCTAGTCTTATCTGGCTATAGGGTGATAGACTAAATGGCCTTAGGTTACTTGGTGTTTATTTATTTATTTTTTTAAATTTTGCTAACTCCTACTTCTGTCTGCTAGCACAAGTGAAACATCTGGATCTTCACCTTTTTTGATATCCCAATCCCCTCCTCTTATCTCAGTCCACCCCCAAAAGTCTATTCAAGTAAGATGATTGTGTGAACTAATTGATAGAAAAAAATTTATCATTCGAAATGTAATGAGGAATAAAGTCTTACATTGGAGTAAATACATGTCACATGAAGCTATAGGTAGGGTGGGGGCATCAAACTCTGTAGAAGGTGAGCCTGCTGTGGCTGGATCCAGCATGCATTCCTTTCCTTCATTTATTTTCACTGAGCTCAGAGAACCCAATGAGACAGAGACTTACTCTCCTGTGCCTCTTCAGGCAGAGCCCTGTGCCCAAGGTGGGGTGGGGGAGGAGGAGAGTCAGGAAGGACTTGGACAGCTGTGTCCCACCTCAAGCAGCTGGCTGCATTTTCTCTAGTCTTCTTTGCTAAAGGCAGCTGGTAGGGCAGAGTAGCTGGCAGCTCCCTGTGCATTAGCTTTACACACACACACAAACATACACACACACACACACGGCCCAACACACACATACGGCACACAACTGCTTAATGTTGTACCCTCTGTGAGCCTTCTAGCATTCAATGTCTGTTCTTTTTGGTTGTGGCCACCTGTTTTTGGGGAGCCATGAACATCTGGATTGTAGATTGCTCTGTGGGTGGTGGTGGGGGGGGTTGAGGAGTCTGGCCATGTGGATTGTTTTTTTCTTCTCCTTTTTACATTAGGCAGCATTGCTGACTTGCTCTCAGTCCCATCAGGGGATGAGCCCATCCTTCCCAATGTCTTTAGGATTATGTCCAGATCTTGCCAATCTGGTCTCACCCAAGCATGCACTGTTTGGAGGAAGAGAGATGCTCTTTGTTAGTCAGACCCTGAGGTCTGTCCTGGGCCCTCTGGGACTGCAGCATCTCTTTTTGAACCAATGTGCCTGAGGGCAGACTCCAAACTGTGCTTCCTGTAGAGGCCCAGTGTAAGTGGGCCTTTGCCAATGGCCTGCCAGATTTGTCAAGCTCCAGGAGTCTTGGCTCTTGTATTATTTTCCTGTTCCTGCTGTAACAAATGACCACAAACAGTGGCTGAGAGCAACTCATATTTATTCCTGTACAATTCTTGGAGGTCAGGTATCTAAAATGGGCTACGTTCTTTCTGGAAGTTCTAGGAGAAGATACATTTCCTTGCCTTTTCTAGTTTCAGGCTTCTTTGGCTAGGGCTAACCAGTCCCTGCTTCCATGTCACATTATGTCTGACTCATGCTGCCCTCTGCCCCTTATAAGGCCTTTGTGATTACACTGGACCCACCTATGGGGGAACCCAGGCTCATTTCCCTGTTTCAAGGTCCCTAATTTAGTAGCATTTCCTGATCTCTTTGACTCTGTAAGGTAACAGGAACTCACAGGTTCTGTGGTTTGGGACATGAATATCTTGGGGGTGGAAGGGCTTACCCTGAAGCCTAACAAAGCTCCCTACACCTCAGATAAGATCTGCAAAAGTGAGTAGAGAGGGATCCCAGGCCAGACTGGTCAGGATGTGATTTCTGAGACACTGGAAAGGCTTCCTAACTTCCTTCTGAGGATATCCCCCTAGCACTTCTGAAATCTTCCTCTCTCAGGGGATAATGCATCTCCACCCCTAGGGAGAAGTCAGGCCTAGGGCAAGACCTCATGTGTTTCTTCACACAAGGGTATAAATGGCTGAGAGCATGTTCTGATTGCAGGGATGAACCCTGGCAGGAGGAAGGGTCTGGGGAGGGAGGAAGGGGGCTGGGGCTAACTTGGATCAGGTTCTAGGCACCATGGAGTGCAGAGGGCCCCAGTCATGGAGAGAGCAAAGGCACTTGGAAGTAGGACCACAAAGTTTTAATCAAGCAGAGCAAAATGGCTGCAATGCAGAACAGGTAGTGCTTGGAAAAGAGAAAGAAGATCATCTCCTTGGTGACATAGATTATGTGTATAAAGATGAAGCAGTACAGGAACATGGCAAACTGGTTCTGGGGGAGCAGGAGGTCCTGGAGGCCATCTGAGAACTGTAGGGAAAAGAAGACAGGGTGCTGCCAAAACCAGGGTTTAGACCCCAGGACCGGTTTCCATCTGTTCTCACGCCTTCCTGACTGTAACTTGGGTGTCACTGCAGGGGAGGGTCACAGTGCCTACCTCAAGCAATAAGGTGAGGAGAATGAAGAGTGAGGCAGAAGCTGGGAAGTTACTTATGAAGTAACCGGCACATAGAGGGAATGCACATGGGTTTCCTCCCTGAACCTGAGCTTGTCTCCCTCCTGATTTGGCCAACACTCCCCTGTCTTTACACTCCACTCTCCATTGGGGTCACATATGGACAGTCTCTCTCTGAGTCCTCCCCCCGCTGACTTTGGACACTGGGTCTGGGTGTGTTATCTGGACACTCAACCTCATTTTCCAAATGGTGGCACTGTGAGCAGGGTGCGTTGATCACAGATGACGGCTCACTCTTTGGGTCCTGGCACATATCACGTGGGGTCAATTTGTGGTTCTCCTGTGTGGGGTTTGGTCTCCCCTGGGGACAGGTGATATGAGATGGGTGAGGGGGCTTTTCTGCACGCCCATCGTTCTGGGGGTTTGCAAGGCAAACTGGGGGTTTGCAAAACTTGCATGTCTGCCTGACTCTGCCTATGTGTTGTACTTTTCTGAACTGTATGTAACTGAGGTCCATCAGATGCCCATTTTAACTTTAAAAAACATCCATATAAGTAAGGCAGAGTTGATGTAACTATTTTGATCTATTATTAGGAAGGCATCATCCATTGTTTGGTCTTTACAATATTTTTTAAAAATCATGCCATATGTTTTGAAAGCTACCAGATGGCAGGAACTGTGCTGCCCCAGACCAGCTAGAGACAACTCATAAGGTGTCAGCACAACAGAAAATGCCCCTGCCCCTGCCCCTGTACAGAAGGAGAGGTAGAGAGTTAAAAAACCAACCCTCCCCCTTTTGGTAAATGAGCAAACATAAAGTAAATTTTGTAAACTATTATCAAAGATGAAGTTTGGGGCTTGCCATTGTTAAAACAACCACATAAAATGTGAGAGCAACTACATAGAACCAAAAATGGGTTTTTTGTTGACTAGGGGGTAGAAAGTGAGAACTATATTGCTACCTCTAAACGAATAGCAAGAAAGCCTGCCAAGCGTGGTAGCATGTGCCTGTAGTCCAAACACTTAGAGGTAAGAAACCTGGGATCGCTTGAGTTCATGGGTTTGAGACTATCCTGGGCAACATAGCAAGACCTGGTCTGGAAAAAGCAGCTGGGCATGGTGGTGGGTGCCTGTAATCCCAGCTACCTGGGAGGCTGAGGCTGGGGATTGCTTGAGTCCATGGGATTGGGACTATATAGGGAGACCTCAAAAAAAAAAGAAAAGAAAAGAAAAGAAAAAAAGCCTGAGGGTCAGAGGAAGGCAGGGTTTTCATGGGGATCCTGGACGGCTGGGCAGGTCAGAGTCTCTCTGCAGACCAGGATGACTCTGGATCCACAGACTTCCACCCCATTTTCAGTTTGTACATGTTGCTAGCCTGAAATGCTGATAGCAGATAATTGTAATTTTGAGAACAAACATGCAAAACTGTTCAAGCTTTTCAAAATGCTCTCATTGGTTTGTCTTTTGACCAGAAACAGAACAGATAGGACTATATTTCAGGGTTTCCAGCTCATCCGGCAAGGATTAAATTACTCAAACTAAAAAAGGGAAAACAAATATGTTCAGGAGAAGGTAGACTAAAGGCATGGGGCCATACCGTGTCACTTTAAACAGTTTTGGGCTCCAACCTGTGACAAATGTTATCACAGCATACTGAGAAAAAAACCTCAAGTTTGGAAATGAAACTTTTCCCGAGAATTCAGAACGATCAGTAAATGTGCCAGAATCTTACAGGGAGACATTTCCAAAAATTTTAAATAGAAAGGGGGGAATGGAGCTTCTGAAAGTCCTAGTTCAATAAGCTTGAGATGGATTGGTTGTCCCCCTACCATCACCAAAAAAAAAAAAAAAAAAAAAAAAGGGATGATAACTGCTAAGCCAACATGTGTTCACTGAGGATGAACCATGCAAAACTAACCTCATTTCTTTAAAGAAAAAATTCATCAGTCAACGGGGGAAATGCTATAGTTTCTGTAATATCTTAATTCTGGGAAACTATTTGACAGCATGTCTCAGGATAGTATTTTTGGACAAGTAGAGAAATGTGAGTTGGATAAAATGTAACTCCAGGATGCTGATTAATGGAACATTGCTAACCTGTAGGGAGATCATTTAGTGGTTTTTACTTTAGGTCATATCCTCCTCGATAATTATTACAATGACTTGGATAAAGGCAGAAGGCAAATTTCTCAGAAATGAAAATGACTCAGAGCTGGGAAGCATAGCTAATATATTACATCCCAATAAAATTGAAAAGCAATGAATGTAAGCAGTTGCATTTGGGTCAAGAAGTGAACTGCATAAATACATAAAAGTGGGAATAGCTAACATTTATTGAGTACTTACCTAATGTGCCAAACTCATTGCATTGTATCTTTCTTGTGTTCTCATCTCAACTTCACAATGACCCTATGAGGTAGGTCCTACTCTACAGATGAACAAACTGAGGCTCAAAGAGGATCAGTAACTTGTAGTCACCAAGAATATATGTGGAAGACTCAGGATTTAAACCCTGAGCTGTCTGATGTTAAAGCCCAGGCAGCACTACTTTACACAATAACATCTTTCATTATTTATGCTTATGATGGCCCAGCCACAGTGCTAAGCACTTAACATCCCATTTAATAGCAAGTAGGCATTCCTATCCCCATTTAGTACAGAATTAGGGAAGAGTAGCACATTTCCTGCCAAAAGATGTCTAAGATTTAACTGACAACAAGATGTGTGAGCCCACAGAATACATGGAACCCTGACCTGACAAGGGTTGTAATGTTTCTAGCAAAATCACTGATTAGCCTGCAGGTGGGTGTTCTCAGGCATCACATTTTAAGAGAGAGAGGAATGGAAAGTGGTGGAACACTAGTCAGAAAGGAAATGTTGAAGGCACTCTGTTCAGTTGCCCCATGAGGGAAAATCCTGGGCAGGCAGGTGGACAAGGTGGTCCCTAGATACTCCTGGAGTCAAGTTTCTTTAAAGAGTTGGTTCTCAGCTTAGTATGGAAGTGCTAGAGCCATGGGGGGGGGGTCCATCTCTGGAGCTAGGGGCATGCAGTGGGAGGGTAAGTCAGGGCAACTTCCTGGGCCCCCAGTGTTAACCCACCTCCTGACCCCCAACCACCTTCCTTCTGTGGTCCCCCTCCTGCTTCCCCCTGCCCTCCCTCCAGGGCTGAATCTGGCACCTCTTGGCCAACCCCCCACCCCCCAAACTTCCAGATACCTACCAGGTGGGGTGTGGCCTGCTGCTGCAGCTGCTCCATCACTTCCTCATGTTGCCTCTGGCGCTCGTTCTCCTCATGCACATACTTGAGTCGTGTGAGCTCAAACTCCATGCGTACCTTTTCCAGCTCCATCTCAACATTATGCCCTGTCTCTGGATTCCCTGGGGTCTTTGGTGCTGCAGGAAGATCAGTGAGTTCGGGTCCATCTCCCGCCTGGCCCTTGGTGGTGGAACCGGCTTTGGGGGACAGCGACTTTGACTGCGCCAAGCAGCCTTTGTCCTCACAGGTTTCCATCTCTTCCAGGTGGTCGTAGGAGGAGTCTGGTTTTGGGGATTCTGCCTCCTGGGTGGGGGAGGCAGAGAGGGGAGAAAGAGAAGACCAAGGAGGAGTCACTATGGCCCTCCCCACCACCCCCCATGCACCCTTATGGCCTCAGGTCCCTGAGGACCTGGACATTTTAAAGCATTAGGAATTATAAAGATTAGATTGTTCTAGATCAGGACCTAGGTGTTAAGGAGAGGGTTGATGCGGAGAAATGGCACCCTGAAGTTGCAAGGGGAGGTGCTGGGTAGATGAAGCAGAAGTCTGTCTTTCTCTGATTCTCAAATTCCTACTTCCAACTTTCAGACCAGTTAGAAACCCAGTTCTATAGGGACTTTAGGGAAGGGAAGAAACCCTGATTCTCCATAAGAGAACCTAGACATACCCCAACCAACCAAAGGGCTGTGGAGGGAGTTGGGACCCATCCACAGAGGGAAGAAGAGGCCCCAAATGGGGAGGGAGATGGGTGAGACCAAAGCCAGCTTCAAGTGACTTCATAATCTTATACACAGTCACCCAGTCCCTGGTTAAATCTGGGTGCCAATTATGGGGTGAGGCTGCTCATTCCTGGCCCCTCTTGGCAGCTCTCTGCAATGCTACAACACCAGATCCAATCACATGCCCTGAGAACTCCCCCACCCACCCATTCCCTACAGAACAGTGATACCAGGTATCCCCCTTACCAAAGAAGCCCTGGACTTCCCTTCAGACAAGGGCTCATCAGGCACCACCTTGGGAAAGGGTGGGCAGCTTTCTCCTGCTCCCCGGGCTTCCATCATCTCCCTGTCCTCCGTTGCCATTCAGAAAACCACCGTGCTGCCAATTGGGACCAAAGGACATCTTTTGAGGCAGTAATATTTAGCCACCAGATTCCATAGGCTGGCTACCATCACAATCCCTGGTCCTCATAATAGTCTGCATTCTATCAGTTGCTAGGGTCCCTTTGCTAGAGGGTGTGACACATTTGAGGTGCTATTAAGAACATCAGGTGGAGCTTGGCCACTTTTCTGACAGGACAGACCTGGGAGGAACTAGGTTGACCTTGTTGATGGGTCTTCACCTAAACACTTATAAAATGAGGGTATGACCAAAAGCAGACACACTGAGGAACTGAAAGTAGCACCAAGGAAACAAGGTCACCGGGGCTGGCAAGAAGCACGATTACTAGAACTGGTACTTAGTCAGCAGATTCATGTCCAAAGGCTGAGTGCAGCTAACAGGGAGTGAAGGGTTTATATACACTTTACATGCATCATGCTTCATAATAACAAATAAGATTTGTGAACATGGTAGGGGGAGGAAGGAAGGAAGGAAGGAAGGAAGGAAGGAAAGAGGGAAAGGGGAAGAGAGCAAGGGAGAGAGACAGAGAGACAGACAGAGAGAGAGACAGAGAGAGAGACAGACAGAGAGACAGGAGAGAGAGAAAGAGAAAGAGAAAGAGAGAGAGGAGAACTTTGTCTGACACAGTCAGATGCTGCTGCATATAGATAGCATTCACTGAGCAGAAGCCAAGATCCAAGCTGAAGTAGCATGGGACAAGCTGGTGATTTCCCCATAGACACTACTCCTTACCAACAGCCTAACTGCCAAGCCACAGCCCCACAGGGTTGTGCAGGAATGCATATGAATGCATTGGGAGTGTTGTGTCAGTGGGGACCCAATCAAGAGACAGAAGCTACACAGTAAGTCCAGCAGGGAAAGTAGCCTATAAAGAACGAATAACACATAACAGGGATTTGGCTACTTAGGGGGTAAATAGCCCAGGAGGGAATACATTTAGGGGAGGTAGCCCTCTGAGGCTGCAATTCAGATTTTATTGGAGAGGGTGTGGCTGGTGTCACTGGATGGTGTAAAATTTTGCTGAGGTTAAGCCCAGGCGGGTCAAAACTGCAAGCAGGAAACTATTCAGTGATGTGCCAACAAAACTCATTGGGAAACAGCCTAAGCGGTGATGCTGAAAGTGCCAGGAAGTCATTAGAAAGAACCTCAACCTTGAAAGTTTTTGGAAAGCTTTCTCCAAGGGGCATGAGGAAGTTGATGCTAATAGGGTGCTGGCCATGCCTTGCAGCTTTGCAGGAATCAGAATAAGAAATGTGCACCAGAACTGGGATGGAAATCCCTTCTTGCAATGTTTCTCTAGTAACGTAACATTGTACTCTGGCAAGAGAATTGTTTATAGGGTTTAGTCTCAGGAGCTGGGCAATGAAGGATAGATTTGCAACAGATAAGCAATGAAGTGATGTTCATTGCTGAGGTCAAGGTCACAATTCCCTTTTGAAACAAGTCACTGGAGGGATGTCCTGCATTTTGAGAAGCTCATCCAAAACAATACTCACAAGCCTCTTTCAGGTCCTGTGCGATGGACTGAGAATCATTTCCTGCAATTCTTACCTTTTGTGGTCTCTCTCTCTGTGTGTGTGTATATATATATAAAATCTAGCTAAAGTGAGAGGCTGTTTCTTGATGTTCACTAAATGCTCTGATGCTTCCCTGCCTTCCTGATTTTGCTGTCTGCAGTTTTCTCACTTATTTCCATCTGTGAAAGTCCTCTCCGAATTCAGGGTTATCCCAGTTACTACAGCATGTGAAACCCTGTGCCTCCTGTATCTGACTGCTTTGTGTGAAAATCAGCTTGTGCATGTTTCATCTCTGGAATGGAGGCTGGGTGAGCACAGCAGAACATGCTTCCTTGCTCAAAGTGGGTGTCAGTAAAGGACACTGGCCAGGCTGAGGCTCCCTTCTCGTTATCAGCGTGATACAGGCAGGAAGACCAGAGGGTCGAGCAAGAGTTCTTAATACACCTTAGGCAGAACCAGAGGCTTTGCTTCCTAAGCACTTACCTTTTTTTTTATTCCCCTATGTTGCTATGTGAATTAGCAGTATATGAATTCCTTCAAAGTTGACTGTAAATCAAAATCCTTAAGCTAAATTCTATTTTAAAAGAATAGAAAGTAGGGTGATGGGCATGGAAACTTTTTTTTTTGCATATATATGTGTATTTTTATTTATATTACTTTATTGCATTATTGTGTACCCAGGGCTTTCCCACTTCGTTAACACCTGTTAACCATCCTGATCTTTTGTGTTCTTCACCTCCTCTGCCTTTTTCCCTCTCCTCCTCTCTTGTTCCATTGTTTAGTCCCATTGGTTGTTTTTATTTTTTCTTATTCATTTGTTTGTCCCTATATCCATCATATAAGTGAAACCTTCGTGTACTTCTCTTTTTCTTTTTGACTTATTTCTGCTAATAAGAGTCTTTCTAGTTCCATCCAGGTTGCTGTGAATGACATGTGTTTGTCCTCCTTGATTGATGCATAGTATTCCATCATGTATACGTACCACATTTTTTTAGCCAATTATCTGAAATTTTTTTTTTAAAGGGAACTTTAAGGGAATTTTGCACATCATTTCACAAAGCTACTTTTCCTCAATCTATAATCGATGCCAATTTAATGACTAGTCATACCTTGAACTTGTTAAAGTAAAACCCACCATTCTTGACTACAGCGAAGCCTGAGTAGAGGGGTCCTGGCACTCTAACTGGGCTGTAACTCCTGGAGGAGGGATGTTCCAGGGCCTCAGCTGAAGGTCTAAACTTATATCATTCAGAGCTGGTGATGGAGACCCCCCCTATGACTGGGCCCAGGTGACTTTTCTCTCAGCAACAACTTCTGATTAATTCCTCTGGGTCCCAGCAGATTGCAGTGGAGGCTGTTCTGCACCAGGAAAAGGGTCCTGGATTTTGGCTAGTGCTCTCGAATCCCTATGATCACACAGGTCTGGAGAAAAGAAGAGTCACCTCCATTGCAGGAAGCTTTGCAACAGAGGAGACAGGAGCAAAGGGCGACACAACTGAACCTCAACTGACCAACAAGGGTTCACACATGATTGGAAAAAATATGCGCTACAGAGACATCCATGGAAACTGAAGTAGCATGGGCCACAAAGTTCCAGGAGAACAGGTCATCACAAAGGAAAAAGACACTGCACCAGTAAAGAGAAAAGATCAACAGGCTAAACACTGACCAGTGACTTGAAATGAAAGTGAAGTGGGAGCCACTGGAGGGGGCGTGGGAGGAAGGGGAAAATGAAGGGTCTTAACTATACATGTACATATAAATCTGTCTGAAGAAAATAAAAATAATATATATAAAAGAATTTCTGGTTTCAAAAAAAAAAAAAGTCAGGACTTTGCAAACCATTGCAACACCACAGGGGTGCAGCATCTGCACGTAAAAACTAGGGCCCTGTTACACCTTACAAGAGGTGATCTTGGGCTCCAGTCATGCTTCTACTTATTGGTGTGCCCCCAACAGCCTTGTAGAGTGTGCCTTTTAGTGGTCAGGGGTCCTCTAGGCTGTAGCTGAGGTCTCCCTCAAAAAAGTACCCTTGAATGTTGCATTGGACAGCCTGTTTTTCATTTCATGCAAATTAACATGAAATAAACTTAGCCCCATAAAGAACTTACCTCTCAGCATCTCTGAGGTACTCCCTGGGCTCCCATTCCGCCGCCCCCCCTAACTAAGGGGGGGGGGTATGACTGTAACCCTATAAAGTGAGTGTTAGCCAATACTGTCCCCTGGTGGTCAAACTTGTCCTCACTGGGAAGCTTTTGACCCAGGTCTTTCCTGAGATTCCTGTTCTTGGCCATTTGCAGAATTATCAGCAGGTTATCTTGGAAAAGCTGAACCCCCAAGACCCTGGGGAGGGGCTTCAGCTCCATGGAATGCCTGATAGCAAACCAAATCTACAAACTAGCTTTGTGGATACATGTTCCAGGGAGGAGAGACAGGTAGGGAGGAATATGTCAACAGAAAACTCCAGAACTAGGCCCAGATAAACTGCAGGAAGGAGAGCAACATGGAAGGAGCCATGGCAGAATCTGCCTTTGGGACACCCAGTTGTTGGGTTTGTCCTGACACGTGGGGCAGGCCCTCTGGTCCTTGAAGGAGAGAATAGGGCCACAGAGCAGTGGAATGATAGGCAGAAAACCAAGACAGGAGGGAAGGATCTGGAGAGAATCAAAGTCAGGGCTTAGTAATAAGGTGACGGATAAGAGTAAATGCTCAAGTGTCAGAATTGATGAAGCAGGTAACTTGGTTACCAGGATCGGGGCCAGATTCCACTAGGCCTGGCTGTGAGTCTGACCTGTCTCTGGAGAAGCTACATAATCCCCTGGGTGAGGAGAGGCCTCTGTGGGAATTGAAGTTTGCAGAGGGGACAGAGTAAGGGCAAGAATTACAGGCCCCTTGTTGCCGTGTGAGACACTGTCATTTCAGGCCTGTATATCAGATTTCATGAGATTCTACATGAGACCTGAGGTTGGCAAGAACTAAGCTGCGTTTCTTCTCTGCTAGTCATGGGGAACCCACACGTTCATCCCCTCCCCCAATCCTGCTCCCGCTCCTTCCCTCAGTGTGTTTACCTGCTCTGGCTTCAGAGAAACCTCCCTGCCAGGGAAACAAAGTTGCACTGGAGCTGCTCCCCTGAGAGGCACCCCTGAGTCAGACTCCTGCTGGCTCCATAGATACTCTTCCTGAGCTTGTGTGTATTTGAACAAGTTTATCAGGTCTTGAAACCAATGAACTTTAGATGACGTAGGGGAAATGAGCTGGTCTTGTGCCCTCCTGGCGATTGCGTATCTAGCCAAATGGGTGTGCGCATGTGTGAGTGGGCACACCGGGGCCTAGGAGGAAAGGCTGGAAGGGCCGCATCACCCTCAGACAAAACACCAGGGGAGAGTGTGAGGAGGAAGAGAGAACACCAGGGAGACTGAGCCCAGAGAAAGAACATGAAGAGTCCTAGGGGCAAGTCCTCTAGCCTGTACCCCTGCCCCTGCTGTCTAGCCTGCCTGCTTGCCATACAATTGGCCCAGCCTCCTTGCCTGGTGTGCCTGTGTACCTGGTTCCCTGAGAGCATTAAAGCCTGTAAAGCTCACTAAAGTCCCTGACATTCTTCTTTGGCTGCTAGAACCAATAAATAACCTACCCATACCGGGATGGTTACAATACAGTTGGCATCACGAACAGGATAGCTGTATTACACATGCAGGAGCAGAATAATGGGAGAGATGTCTCGGAGTTTGAGGGAGGCTCTTCGAACCTCTCATTGCCCCACAAAATGGTGAGTCCCTTCCCTTCTTCATCACTTTAAAATCCAAGCGCTTGAAGCAAATGGGTTCCTAAAAGCCCACCATGTAGGGTAGGGCTCCTGCTGCCTGTCTTTGCTGGCTAAGAGACTGGTTTGGTCACTGGCAGGAGCAAAGATGGTTCAGTTGAACAGGCACTATGTCAGCAGCTGTCTTGTCTGCAGATTATAGGAATTTGGAACTTTATTCTTATTTCGGGCATTGCCTTACAGCAGCATAACAGCCAGTCCTAAAAGAGACACCTAAGATCATACTTCCATAACCAAAGAAGTTCTGGAAGTGGGAGTCCATACCCTCTCCCTCCCCAAATCACAGCAGAGGAGGAACTGTACTTTCACTTGATGCAATATCCCAAATGTATTTGCTCTGCTTTAGGCCCACTTCCCCCTGTGGTCTCCCTTTCTTCCCTCTGCATGAACAGTTTTCTATGGCACTCCCAGGGAACCCATGGGAGTGGCACGGGGCTCATCATTAGAGAATCAACTAGCTGCAGAAGCTGCTGGAAGTCTCACTTGTATTTGGCCAGAGCTCCCAGCACCTTCTGTGGTCCTGGACTACTTCCTTTCTCCCCCTTGGCTTCATTGGGTCACACCCCTATGTGGGACAAGCATGTCCCATGCAGTATGTGAGCCCCAGGTGGAAAATGCCTGATGGAGGGGTGCCTCTGGGAACAGGTGAGCACAGCTCTACAGAAGAAAAGCACTGGGGCCACACCGCCCACCCTGATGCCACTACATCCAGACCCCTTGTGACTGACTTGTGCTGGGCTAGGCTCATCTCCTGTAATTCCCCACAGGAGGGACTGCTGGTCACCAATACTGATGTGTGTGGAAACTGCAGCTCAGAGAGGTTAAGTGATTTGCTTTAACACAGCAGCAAAATCAAGATCCAGAACTTTTTATTCCAAAGGCTAGTGTTCTACTTCCTTTTGGCCAGAGCACTTATTGTCCCATAATTGTGAATGGCACCGCATAACTGCCACAAGTCATATTCAGAAAGACCTTATGGTCCTGAACTTCTCCCATCCCCTGGGTGCCCGGTGACTGGAGTTTTCCTAACACTGTTGCTGACCTTTGTAGAGAGAGAAGGGAGTAGTGGGAGTTTCGTGTGCTCGCACCTTTCTGCCCTCTTTTTGCTGTTCACCATCCATCAAAAGATACCCTCTCTGGAAATGGTCCTTTCGGCCATTTCCCCTTTTGCTCCAAGCAGACTTTTCCACAGGTGTTCTTGCAGCATTTGGCACACATGGCATATGGCAATGTTACTATTGGCCCCAAGTTTCTGGTCCCCCAGGGTTTTTTAATAACTTAATTTTTAAAAGAAATTTTAGGTTCATATTTTTTTTGTTGTTTTTTTAGAACAATAGATGCCTGATTCATCTCTTCCCCAGTACTTAATGTGGCATCTGACGCACACTAGGGCCTCAACTACATGCCAGTTGAATGAGTGAGGAAATGATTAGAAAACAACAAAGAAGTATATTACTCAGCGCACCTTTGTCGTAGAGAATGATTACTTCTTTCTTGGTATTAAAGAATAATTTTTCTTCCCCTGGCCCGCCCCGGCTCATTTTCACATTGCTCTGGAAGCCTGGGCCCAAAGAATAACCGACCCCTGACAGCAGTACCAGCTCCTTCCAGAAGATGGCGCGCGATTCCCGCAGGAAGGCCGCGAGCAACCACAAGTCAGAGGCGTGCCGCACAGGTGATCCTACTTGTGAAAGATGAGGGCACCTGAGCCCAGAAGCCAGTTTTTCCAATCTCGTAAATGTGCCTGAGTGCAAAGCACTGGTCCTCGAGTTAGATTTCCTGACCGATGCCTGTGAAAGGTAGCCCTTCGGAAAGGCTGTTCAAAGGTAAAAACATTTATGAGAAAGGGCTTCTCATGAACCCTTTTGAGTAGTGTCTCTCAAAACGCTGTGGAAAATGAGCTTAATATAAAGCAGACACAAACTTGAACTCTAAATGACTCGGGAAGGCATCCTTTTGGCTTTTAGAAGCTCACTTGTTTGGGAAATCATCCCCAGTTCTCTGGCCACCTCCCCCATTACACTGGGAGCTTCTCTGAAAGTCATCTCCCTCTCTGCTCACCCAAAGAGGTAAGTAAAGTTTTGGACTTGGGTTGCCTGGAAAGAGATAGTGGTCTAATAAAATGGCCTGGGGAGTTTCCAGCAGGATGGCTATATGCCAAATAAAGTGTTTTTGCAGGGCTAACGAAGCCTACCAGTATTTTCTTCTCAAAGTTAGTCTAATTACTAAGGTGCCACTGTGTGCCCTCTGCTCCCTACCCCAGAGGGCATGGGTGTGTGACCCTGGGAAGAAGGGAAACATTTTCCTGGTCTTGTGGTAAAATGAATTTGAAGGCTGTAGCACCCCCCCCCCCAACCCCCATTTTCCTTCTGACCTAAAAATCCTCCCCTGAAGCCGAGCTGGGCTCAGGGCCAGGGTGTCAGCTGTGGACAAAGGCGCCCTGTTTAGAGGCCAGGCTACTGTGTTTTCTTACATGGTCTGACAAACCATGTCCAACTCCCCCAAGTCAACGTGATAACAGAAATATGTGAAGATGGCAGTTGCCTCAGCCCTCCCTCTCGGGAAGCCAGAAACACTGCCCTCTCCTGTTTCTAACACATGGCAACAGGCTTGTACATGGTGGGTGCTGTGCTCCATGTTTCCTCAAGCAGAGAACTTGCCCTATTTTTTTCTGGCTGACTGGGGAGCCAGCCATCACTTATTACTAATCCTCAAGGCTCCGAGTCTTTGGAGAGTGAGTGACATCCCTCTCCCTGGTGAAGGCTTGTTCTGGCCTTCTCCACCACTTCCTCTTTCCAGAACCCTGGCTGCTCTGCCTCTGGCATGGCTGGACAGTGAAAGGACTAGGCTGGGTTGGAGACCAGGGCTGGATCTGATGAACTTAACCATTGCTGTGCAGGCTTTGGGAACTAGCTTTGTGTTCTTCAGATGGTTTCTAAACCCCGTGTCACCTGCTGGTTGTCTGGTGCCACATTCACGGAGATGGTGCAAGTATCAATGGGTTTGCATTCAAGATAGACAGGGTTCTCTGTGGGTCTGGAAGGAAGGTTGTAGAGGGATTTTGACATATGCACAATTTGGAAGAGGGTGTACTGGGTGGAAAAGGGGTGAGGCATGAGGCATTGAGGACAGGAATTCATGGAACCTGTCTTATGTGTTTCTGTGTGTGCTCCCCATAATAGGTAATAGATCTGGAATCTTGGTTTGATGTTCAATTATAGAGGTCCTGGAAGTCACAGCTCATTACTTTGGGTCACATTGCAAGTTTATGAGCAAGGATCATGTGTAAAGTAGTGTGAGGAAGATCTGTGTGGCCATTTGTGTATGAGAAGGCTGGAGAGTGAAAGGAGGACCCACCTAGGAATCCATTGTTAAGTTCTGGGCTTTCAGGGATGGTATGTGAGACCAAGATGGTGCCTAAGGAGCAGATATACAGGTCACTATGCTGGAAGACTTGGCTGAGTTTGGGCTTCAGAGACTTGGAAGGTCACAGTACTCTGGAAGACAAAGGCCAGGTCACCAGAAAGCTGGGGTGGGGAGAAAGTTGAGCTTTAAAGGATTCCCCCAGAGGTGACTGGGATCACTTTATCAAATATAAGTAGTGTCAAGTGGAAGCAGAGTGGAAGCCCACGGTTGATGGGACTCCTGCAGGCTCTTCTCACCACTCTGTCTCTTTATTCTTTTTTCAGCATGCTCTGGTCCATCAAGCCTGGACTGGACTCAGCCTTTCTCTGTGTCCCAATCAGTGTCATAAAGCAGGCTCACTGACCAGGTTCCCTGCAGAGAGCGGAGCTTAGCTTAGCTGGAAGGCTCATTGGCCAGAATCAGCCACAACTGTGGCTGGGTTTTGCTCCACCAGGGCTGGTTCCTCTCCCTGCAAAGCCACCTCAATTGTTTTTGCTGGGTAGATAGAAAGCCTGGCCAAATTCCCTATCTGGAAAATACAGACCAGGTTTCTGTCTAAGGAGGAGAAACAAAGATGGTAGATGGTTTTCTACAAAGGCAAAAGACGTATCCAGTTTAGGTCCTTTCAGAAAGCTGTTTATACAACTGATAAAGACATTTAGTAGCTGCAGTTTTCTTGGATCCACTAATCTCTAACAAGTTGCTCAACACCATGTAGAGAATGCTGCTGGCATTGAGATGTTCGTTTTAATCCTAAGGGAGTTGGAGATGCAGGCAGGACTTGACCAAATATAGACCTGTTAGAAGATAGGTGTAGGAACCCACGAAAAGGAGTTGGGTGGGGGAGGAGGGACCGGTCTTGCGGCTGATCAGTGCCTTCCGCTTTCAGACCTCAGTTTTGTCACCTGTAAAACATGGGACACTGGACCGGAGCATCTCCAAGTCCCTTTTTCACCCAGATAGTCAGCTAGCCCGTGTTTCATTTTATGGTAGGGTTCCAACCAGGCCGTCAGTTCTGAGGGCATCCCCAGAGAAAATGTACAGACCCTGGTGTCTGGGAAGGCCACCTCCGCATCAGCCATCTTGGGTCTCTCAAAGCTGCTGCCTGAGTCCTGGTTGGCTGATCAGAGCTCTGGCCTGTGGTTCAGCATCAAACCTCACAATGTCCAGTTTGTCTCTGATCGAAAGCTGGCTGTAAAAAATAACTTTTACATGAGCTGTTCAAAGCTAATTTTCAAGCATTTTAAATGCAGTTAATCCCCCCAAGACATTTTTTAAAAGCAGGTAAGTTTTTTTTTAAGGGAGTACTTTAATGTAGAATTAAGACAGATAAAGCTGTCTGTGCAGCTCAAAGGGCTATCCTTCACAGCAGCCCTGTCCTCAACCCCATTCTTCTGGGGAGCACTGGTTCAAAGAGGCCAGTCGAAGGATCAGATGATCTAATAACTATTGGGACAGGTGAGATCCCCAGTTCCATGTTGTGCCTTCACCTTTGACCAAAATTCGCTTCAAGAATCGGGGCACAAATACCACTATATCAACTTAGCTTTTGTTAAAGTGTATCAGGCATCACATGAGAAATTTCTCGTAACTAACATGGAAGGTCAGCGAGGAAAATTTATTATAGTTATAGAACCACGAAGGCATGGTGGCATTTATATCCATGCACTACAGATGTGTGTGTGTGTGTGTGTGTGTGTGTGTGTGTATAAAATATGGGTGGAGCATGGGCAGAATTACTTGCAGGAATCAAACAAGACTTTAGGAGGACATGGTACCTGAGCTTTAGAGAAAGCAGTTATTTATAGACAGGCATGGCTAGGTAGAGGGGAAAATATGCACAGAAACTCAGAGGATGAGCAGGCATGGGGTGTTCAGGGGATCTACTAGTGTGGGTTTAGGACTGGGTTTCTGGGAGGGGCAGGGGCTTGAAGTGAGACAGATGTCAGGCCTATATGAAAGGCAGACATTTATGCCCCAGGAAAGCTTAGATTTTCATCTATAAATGGCTGAGAGGCAAGGGAACAGCCTGTTGGGACAGTGTGACCATGGAGGGTAGACTGGAGGTGTGAAACCAGAGGCAGAGAGACTGTGAAAAGCCAGTGGTGCCAGAAATGCAGGGAGATCCAAAAAGGTAAGGACTGGGAAGCTTCCTGTGGACCTGGCAGAAGGTCTCTAGTGACCTTGGTCATTCAGTTAGTTTTTAGTTTGTGTTTGTTATATGCAAAGTACCTTTCTTAGAGCTTGAGATGTATCAGTAAATGATTCCATTCTGGTAAGGAAGAGACAGTTAATAAAGAATAAACATAGTATGTTTATAGCTTGTTAGATGGTAGTAAATACTATAGATAGGAAAAATGTCAAAAAGGGAATGTCAGGGAGGGGTTGCAATTTAAATATGAAGGTCAGAAAGTTACATGTCAGCAAAGATTTGACAGTAATGAGAAGTTGACCATGTGAATATATGGGGGAAAAGCACTTGGGAAAAGGCATTACCAGTGGAAAGGTGAGATGTTCCTGGCATGTTATAGGAACAGCAAGGAAATTATTATAGCTTAAGGGGAGCAAGTAAAGGAAAGTAGTAGGAGATAAAGTCAAGGAGATTTGGGGGCAAGATGGAGGCAGATCTTTCATAGGCTAATAGACCGTTGAAGGACTTTGTCTCTGGGGACTTACTGGAGAGCTTTGAACCAGAGAATAATGTGGTCTAAGTTATACTTTAAAAAGGTTATTCTGACTCTATTGATAATTGACTGTGGGGGGAGAGAGGGACTCGTGTTGGTATTATAATCCAGGCAAGAGGTGATGGCATCTTGAGTCAGGGTTGTGACACTGGAGGAGGTCAGAAGTGTCAAATCTAGATATATTTTGAAGGTAGAGTTAATGATATTCCCAATGGACTGGGTTGTAGGGTATGAGCAAAGGAAGAAAAGGATAACTCTCCCCTCAACTGGGATTATGGGTGAAGGTTTGGGTTCAAAGACCAGAAATTTCTTGGGCATGTTTAGTAGGAGCTTTCCATTAGACCTCCAAGTGTAGATGTAGACTGGGAATTTGCAGTCACACAGAGGGGCAGAATCCAGGCTTTCCATGTTGGGGAGTGGACTTGAAGTAAGAGAGTAGAGACTGAAATTGGATTACAGTCCTATCTTGTCTGTGGAAGAGAGGTCTACTGTATGGTGAAGGTGAGAGGAGAGAATGGAGTTGAAGGGAATTTGAAAATACAAACAAGTATGAGCTTGTTTATAGGAAAAAGTATCTGGTGGAAATCTATGGGGTGATGGTCATAGAAGAATGATTCCTGATTTCTCCTGGAGAAATGGAGTCTTATCCCCAAGGATATCAGTGGCAGTGGATGGCTCTGAACATCCAGACTGTTTTTCCCTTTGAAAAGGGATAATGTTGGAACTAGAACTGATAAAAATTTCAAGTAAGAGCAGGAAATTGAGAAATTTTTATTTATATTTCTGTAAACTGAGTATCAACAAAGAAAGAAGAAAGTTGAGTTAGGAACTTGAAGAGAGACAAGTTTTTTTAATGAAATTGGCAAAGAGGTCAAATGTCCAGTGATAAATGGGATTGGACTTTGGGTGGTGACCACAATGTGGTGTTTATTGATGTAGAATTACAGTACTCTACATTTGAATCTTATATATATATTTTAATGCTGTCAATTAGTAAGAACTCTTTGTGGCCACAGTTCTAAAAGTAATCCTAGTATAAAAGGTAGAGATTTATATTAATCCTGGATTTAGAGTTTATGGGGTAGATGTGATAGAAAGACAAGTGGATAATAGAGCTGACGTAGTTAGTATGCACTTCCCCAATGAAGTGATCTCATTGATGTGAAATCCCCTGGAGTCTTGGTTAGAGAGGGAAGGAACTGAAGTCAGCAGATGGTGATGGGTATGGAGAACCAGCTCTAGCTGGTCAAAAGAGTTGAGATATCAAGATGAGGTCATAGTGCAGAATATAGTGGGATTTCAGTGAGAGCTGGAGGAATCAGGTTGTGATCTGGGAGTGGAGCTCTGACTCCAGAGTCTCCACAGATGAAAAAGTGACTCCAGGTGCTTGTAATATAGAAAGTGAGACCAAATGGTTGGGAAACCCAACATGGAAAAAAGGTAAATGTCCCTGGAACTGAGAATGTTGAAGACCTGGAGACTGAGATATTAAATATTTATGTGGATACAAAATTCTTCTGAGATGATGGCAGGAAATAGGTTGACAAGGAAGTAGCTAGGTCTGGATCACAAACTCCTCAATCTAAGTTGGGGCTACTAGAAATCAGGCAGTCCCCAAAGAGTGGTGATGATAGGGAGTGGGGAACAGAAATGAGATGCTTGGCTTAATCACTAAGGAGGAAAGGGGTTTACTCAAAAGCAGAAGAGGAATGGGATGGTAGATTTGATCATCTTTCTGATGTTCCTCTGCATATTATTTACATCTCTATGACAGCCCATACTTCATATATGTGTGTGTATGTATAAAACATATTTTCTTGTCCTTGGGAGCGGTGTATTCCTACTGGAAGTAGTTAATGACTGTTAGTCTGAAAATGGCCATATCGTAACTCATTGGGTATATTACCTGAAGCAAGTGTGTGGGAGATTTTTTCCCCCATTAGTTTGTATCTTCAGGGGGAATTCTCTTCTCTCATTTCAAGGTCCGAGGATGGTTGGTCTGATGTAGAAAATATGAGAGAGGTCAGATTCCCACATGTATCACTTGTAGGATCTTGGGTCTGGAAGTATCCCTGAAACCCAAGTTTGCTCAGGTTTCTGGTGACCCAACAACTGATGGGGAAACACAAAGAACTGGAAAGGATGCCAAACCCAAGAGTAGCTGCTGGAAACCAAAGACTTTACAGCGGGTCAGTTATACAATGAACAGCAAACCGTGCGATGCAACAAATATTTAATTTGAGGTGGAGTTTTATTTTTCTTACATCTGAATAATACAGAATTTGGATCAAAGTCTTGGGAACTAATGACAAAAAAATTAAATTATGTGTAATTATATGCCACTCAAAGACTTCTGGGAAGCCATTCAAATATGCAAGTGTCCTTTGTGAAAGGTGGGGTGCGTTCTTCTGAGAAAGGCAAACTGAAGAGGAGGTAGGTTAAGTGGAGGTAATTATATTTGATAAACTCAATTACACTTCTCAGCAACAGTAATGGGTTCTGCTCCAACAATGGAAAAAATGATTATGTGTTTTTTTTCCTTTGATCCAAGTGAATAAAAGGAGAAATAACAAAGTTTCTAAAACCTGGCAACTTCAAGGCAAGACCAGATCTTAAATTATGAATTTAAGACGCTTCAGAACTCATTAATACATGCTGAACTGACCCATTTAGCGTACTGTTGGGTAGCAGATATTTGAATACCAGGGACAGAGCATGTTGGGGCCCCCTTAAAAAACAGGTGCTATGGTTGACACTCTTCGGGATCTTTTACATGGGACACAGGCATTGCCCATAGCTGGTTTGGGAATTCTCTGTACTGTTCCCTTGAATAAGAACTTCTTGGGGCTTTTTTTGTTTTTGATACAGTTGGCCTCAAAGCTTTCCCATTGGGGTGATTGTAAAAGGGCAGCTTCAGTTCACAATGATTCCATGTTAGCCCTTGGGGACATAGCTCTGTAAAAATCACAAACAATAACTAAACTAAACCATAGTTATAGTAAAAAACTAGTTGCATGTTGAATTTTTGAAAATAATGGCAAACAGCAAAGACAATAAAAAAGGATCACTTTGCACATGGCACCATGCTTGAGTGTTCTGGATAGGAGGCCTGGCTTGATCCCCAGTTATACCACATCCTGGTTGTGAACCAGTTGCTTCACTGGTAAAACTAGCACTAAAAATAATTCCTGCTTTAGAGGGCTATCGTGAGAATTAAATGAGTGAATCTGTAAAGAACAATGCCTGGTATGGAGTTAGCAACAGTAGGAAGTAGTCATCATTAGCCTGATGAAAATCCTTCAGTAACTACCCACAGCTCACAGATGATCTTCACACTGTGCTTTCGGGGTGCTGTGGTTTGGTTGTGTCATTCTAAGTTTCTTGGTGTTCTAAGGACAGGAGGGAACACTGACATAGAAAAGTTTATTCAGTGTCTACTTTTGATTCAAGGTTTATAAACTATTTTGGTTTTAAAAAGTAGTTTTCTCTTAAACTTACAAATTTAATAGGCAAATTTCATAATTCTATTTGTCAGTTAAACAAATAGTCAAATCCACATTAAAGAGAACCAATCATAAGTGCCTCTAAAATTTTCAGTGTCTTTAAAATTCAATATATTCTATTTTTATTTTTAAGTGCTCCAGTTGTCTGATTAGTCAATGATAGCTTCTGAAGTCCTTGTCATTTTTAGAAATAAATTGAGCTAAGCATTTTTGCTCCCAACATTTTTTTATCAACTAACTTAAAGCATTTTAGAATTTTCAACTTGAATTAAATCATTTTAAATTAGAACCACAAGTCTAATTGTCAGAAACTCTAACCTGTAAATCACATTAAATATCAGATGGTCTCCAGTATTACATAGATTGTTTCCTAAATTTGATGTCTTACTATTAGAATAGATTTGATATATTTAATCATTTTTCTACTTAAATTTAAATCTCCTAGAATGAAAAGTAGCACTTAATAAGAAAATAGTTGTGCCATTTCAACTTGAATGACTTGGGCTTCTGTCACACATTCTGAGTTTCTGGTTGACCAGAGAAAACCTTGGCCAGACAACCGGATTTGAATGTTACCCAGGACAGGAGAGTATGGCTTAGATTCTGACCTCTGAATGGACACACTCAATTCAATCTCAAGCTACATATTGGCTAATTTTTGGTAATCTGCTACCTCTTTAAGCAACAAGCAATAATGCCAGCTAAATTGTACATTTCTTTGACTTATTTGAGGTATTATATATATTCTGCTCCTGACTCCTTGTCAGATAATTTTATTCTGTCTTTGAATTTCATCATCTGGTTTAGAGACCAATAAACTCTTTATCCCTCACCATATTGTTCCACTCTGGGATGGCTATATTGTTGTAAATGTTAAAGTAACATTCACAGTCCGGTTTACACTTCTTTCTGATATGGTATAATAGGAACTATACTTACCCTTCTGCCTGGAACATCTAAAACAAACAAACAGAAAAAAAGACAAATGAAACAATGACTCACAAGACTTTGGACATCAGGCAACAAAAAGTAGTAATTCCTGAAAGACAAAAGGCAAGTCCTACAATATCTCCCATTTACTGTCTAGAGAAAATTCAGGCTTTAGATTAGATTGAATTGGAAAGGGTGAGCCCAGAACCTATCCACCAGTTGCCCTGAGTTAAGGAGATGAAACTGGGATAACTGGGAAACCAAGACTTTGCAGAGTAGAAAATGGGAAAGGAGAGAACTGCATAAAGAATTCTAGAAATCTATAAGAGGATCTTCTTCAAGTGTTCTAAGTACTGATTAGTGCATGCATGTGAGGAAAGAACAACCTGAGAGGATGAGGGAACACTCACCAGGAGGCACACATACTTGAGAATAGTTTAGTATAGCCAGACTGAAAACCTCATAATTTATAGTATGTTGGTTGAAGTAATTAGGAATTATCTTTCCTCAAAAATTGGGAGAGTGAGCCCTTGATAACATGTACTTCTAGTACATAAGACAGGACTGAAGTTATTGTTTTTAGATAACTAGAACCAAATTCAAAATGTTTACAGGGAATATTATGAAAATACTCAGCTCTCAACAAGAAAAAATTCACAATGTCTGACCTTCAATAAAAATTTCCCAGGCATACAAAAAAAATAACAAAAAATACAACCCACCATAAGGTAAAAGGTCAATCAATTGAAAATGATCAAGAAATGGGATGATAGAATTAGCAAAAATTGTAACTATATTCCATATGTCAAAAAACTAGAGAAAGGAATAAACATATAAGGTAGATATGGACAATACATTAAAAAGGCCTAAACTGAACTACTGGAGGTGAAAACTATAATGTCTGAGATAAATACAAGTGTATTAGATGGAATTAATGAAAGATTTTAAACTGTAGATTAAACAACTTGAGACATAGTAATGAAAGTTCTTTAGAACAAAACACTAAAAGGGCTGAAAAAATGGACAGCGTATTAATGAACTGTGAGAGAACTTCAGGTTGTCCGTTATACATGTTGTTGTTATGCCAAAGTAGCAGAGAGAGAAAAGGACAGGAAAAAAAAAAACCTTTAAAAAAGTGTAACTGTGTGTGTCCAGATTTGATAAGAACTGTAAATCTGTAGAAACAAAATAAACCCAATTAATTATAAATATCCAGTTAATCCCAAAGACAGAAAAAAAGGGAAATAAAAACCAAATGAGACAAGTAGAAAGCAAATAAAAGCAAATATCAAGATTATAAACTTATTTTCCTCATTTTTTCAGTATATATAATTGGGCTAGTATTGGTTTGCAGCATTGCTTGTGTGTTAGAGGTATAGTATTTCCCCCTTCAGGTGTTGTTATTACACCATACCTATTACCACAGCACCCATGGTAATTTGAATGTCAGTATATCAATAATCATATTAAGTGAAAATAATCTAAGCACCAAATTCAAAGACTCATCAAACTGGATAAAAAAGCAAGACCCTACTACATGCTGCCTATGAGAAACCTAATTTAAATATAAAGATTTTAATTATAAAGATATAAATAAAAAATTCAAAGTAAAAGGAAAGAAAGGATAAACCAATTGTAGATGTATCAGCAGTAGATTTCAGATTCTGAGTATTATCAGGCATCAAAAGAATCATTTCATAATGATAGAGGAATTGATTCACCAAGAAGATAGCAATCCTAAACATTTATGCATCTAAATAGCACCTTGAAAATATATGAAGCAAAATTTGATAGAACTAAAAAGTAGAAAACACTAAAAATTATAGATGATGATTTCAGTACCACCCCCAGTAAATGATAGAGCAAGTATAAAACTATTAAGTTATACAGGACTGAAATAACATTATTAACCAACATTATAGATACATTATCTATAATGTATACATGATACATTATAGAACACTCTACCTAACAAAAGCAGAATTCACATTTTTGTCAGTCTTTTGTCAAGTGTACACAGAAAATTTTCCAAGAGCACAGATTCTGGTTCACAGAGTACTTAAGCGTATTCAAATCATACAAAGTCTGACCACAATGAAATGAGAGTTCAGCAAAGCAAAATCCCCAAATTTTTGGAAACTGTAACACTTCTAAGTAGCATAATGGTTGAAAAAATAAAAAGAGTTCTTTGAAAGTACTTTAAACTGAATGGAAATGATAACTCAGGATTTCAAAATTGTTGGATGCAGCTAAAGCAGTAATTAGGGGAAATCATAGTATTAAAATACCTACATTAAGAATGTCTCCAATTAGTGACCTCAACTTTCACCTAAAAACAGAATAAAAAGAGTAAATAGAACATGGTATGTAAACAGAAGGGAACTTTTAAACATCAGAGAAAGTGAAAAAAGAAGTCTAAGACTCACTAAGTAGCGATAATAAAAAAACTGGTTCAGTGAGAAGATCAAAAAAATGATAAAGTCCTTGTCATACTTATCAGGAGAGAGAAAAAACATCAATGACTAATAGCAGGAAAGAGATAAATCACCATGAAAGGGATAAGAGTATTATGAAAAACTTTGCTAGTAAGTTTGAAAATTTATAATTTGACATAACTCTCATTTTTTCACTCAAAAAGAAATGAATAACCTGACTGTTAAATTGA
>PVHY01007213.1:0-68945 GCA_004024945.1 Uropsilus gracilis
GGGTTCTTACCACCATCCCCAGCCTTCTCAACCAAAATACCAAACCAATGTAAGACTATCAGTGCAGACTAATTTATTTCTAACAAAGTGATTTCTAATTATCCTAATAATTACAAAAGAAACATGTAAGACTCAGAATACTTCAACATTGTCCAAAACCTTTCTCAGTATTGTCCAAAGTCCTTTCCCAGATTGCCCCCAAATTTCAGTCTCTCAGTCCTGATCATCTCACCAATGTCCAGACAGAGTCCATCTCCAGACGCTTGAAGACATGTTCCTTTGACTGTTCCTCCTTGTCTTCCATGCTGTCTTCTCCTTGTCATCTTCAGGTAGCAGGAACTCCATGGTGCCAAACCAGCAAAGTTCACTTTCTTCTCAGGCCTAGCATTTGCACGGCCTCTTCAGACACAAATCAAACTCAGCAAAACAAACTCCAACACGGAGTTCAAATCTGCAAACTCCTTAACTGCATTCAGCACATGTGCTGCCAGCCTGGGTCAGCCAAGGGTTGCAGGCCCTCGGTGGCCACATGGCCAAGCTCACATGGCTCACATCTTTACCAGATGGCCGATTCCCATCTCTCCTCCACTGAACCTCTCTATTCGATCTCCATATTGGAATCTCAATCCAATCCTGAATTGAATCCTTCTCTTTGTTTGCACACCCTTTATATACCCTGATTTCCTGCCTTCCAGGAAATCTGTTTCACCTTGACCATTTCACTTCTTTCTCCCCCTGCATCTCCCTGAAGGGGAATTCCAGTTAAGGTCATTCTCCCATTTTAGCATACCTGTCCTTGAAAGCTGCAATCTTAAACAGGAGACAATGGGTGGGGGGGGCACACCCTATCACAACCACAAATGATAAACACATGCCATTTTCCGCATCATGAATACAGGTAGAAGGGGTCATGCTAAATAAAACCAAACTTCTTAAATTCTATGTCACACAGTAGTATCTATGACTCCCTGAAATAAGTTGAAAGTATGGGAAAAAAGGGGTGGGGTAAATGTAATTATCATTCAAGCAGAATTCCAGCCTGGCATTCACTTGCCTAGATATTTTTGCAAAAGTGAGTAACCCCCAGATAGCACCCAGTTTGACAAACTTTGTAGTCCACATCACATGGTTGTAGTAGCTTTGTAAGTGCTGGGATAGGTGCCAGGGCTCTGATTCTGATGGCAATTTGAAGACTCTCCTCCCACCATCAGTTCGTAAAAAAAGCACCTGAAAGTTTCTGGTGCCACCACCAAAACTTGAAAATACTGATAAGATCAAAAAAAGAGAAAATGTTTAGGACCAGGAAATTTGAATATACATCTTATAATCAGCAATGATAACTATTATCAGTGACAAGTGACACAAAGAAGACAAACCAGGACATCATACATAATCACAGAGAATGTCTTCTTCTGAGTCAAACAAAAGATCAGAAGACAGAGAAGTATGAGACACTTGGCCAGAGATCAACACCACACCCTCTCTTAAGACAGAGTAGTGTGCAAACTTGAATCCTTCCTGAGGACAGACATGTCCTGAGGACAGACGTGTCTCACTTTCTCTTCCTGGATCTTTCCCAATTTACACAATACCTTTATCTTGGATCTTATTTCAGTCTCCTTGGATTATTTACTCCTAGCTGCACACTACATAATCTAGTTCAAGAAAGTTAAATAAAGATACTCATATACTCATAGAATGTTGTTATGAAACTCACAGAGTGCTACAGCTACTGGAAAAGAGGCTGAGGTGTAAAAGTAGCAGCAATACAACTAGCAGAAAAGCCCAGGTAAAACCACAGTCACCATTGCTCATAAATCAGATCCCATGGTGCTGGAGAAGGATGCTAAAAACTCAGCAGCTATTATCTCAGAAGACACAAGGACCAATGCCACCTCGCCTGTTAGTGAATGTGGTTGGTGAAAGTTCTTGTAGTGAATGATTTCTATTTCAGTTTGCTTTCTAGTACATCAATATTCCCACGGATTTGTTAGACCAGGGCATATTTGGAGTTCTAGCCTGAAGAGTGCTTGGGAAACAACTTGTTGAGGGTTCCTGGTTGACAGAACAAAAAGACAAACAAGGTATGTGTCAGAAGAGGTGTTGGATAAACTAAACCAGGGCATCTGTCTCTAAGTAGTTCAACTATGACCTTTAAGTTGAAGAGTCCCAGATATACATGTGATAATGCATTTGTGATAAATATGTCTTAAATTTCCATCTCCAACTTCCTGCTAGACAGAAAAAAATAGCTTGCTTAGAGTTTGGAAGCAGCACCTCTATTGAAATAACAACTTTTAAAGTGATTCTTGTATTTAGCATTTTTGGATGTGGTCTATGAAGATACAATCTTGTCAGCCTACTTTTAGGTTTTTATTTTGAACAGGTTTCCTCGAGGTGCATTTTTTCTGCTAATATCAGTAACATAATTACCTTGCTTTAGCTGAAAATGAGTGAAAGAATGAATGATTGGTTTTCAAAGAAAAAACATTTTTATTCTGAACCAAACACAGGCATATATGTATCAAGCACGTGTGTGCACACGTGTGTATATAGATTTCACACATTTTCTTAATCCACTCATTTGTAATTGGGGACTTAGGTTGTTCCCATAACTTGACTTTTATAAATAGTGAATATAGGAGTGCACACATCCCTTCAAATTGTTGTTTTTGCATCTTCAGGTAGATATCCAGGAGTGGAATAGCTGGTTCATATGCTAGATCTATTTTTAATACATTGAGAATTTTTCACGTTGTTTTCCTTAAGGACTGAATATCTTACATTCCCACCAACAAGGTCTCTTTTTTTTTTTTTTTCAACATCCTCACCTGTCAGAGACTGCCAGGTGAGACCGGACAGGACTCATGATTTTGCAAAGAAGAAAACTTCATTTTACTATCTTATCTGGCTTCAGAACACTGAGGACAGAACTAACAACATAAATGTCTGGAGAGCAAAGAGCAGCTCTCCATTCCCCCAATATTTACCTTAAAAAACATTGCTTAAAAGTTACCACAAAACTAATGTTTCACCCAAATTTTATTACCTTAGCTATTAGTCTTCCCTAGTTAATTAGTCGTAAAACATCCTCTTGGTCACCTTTTTTTCCCCTTGCCTAAACCCTATAAAAGGCCTCGTAATTACCTTGAAGTTGCTACCAGCCATGCTTCTGATAGCCCACAATCTGACTGTGTTAATCTCTGGCTCATCCTTTCTCACAACCCTGCACCAGGCTCTTTATACTTACCAACACTTGTTTCTGGTGTTTTTTTATATAGATGGTTATTACAGGTGTGAGATATCTCATTGTCCTTTTGATTAGTATTTCCCTAATGATAAGTGATGATAATCTGTATCATGTGCCTGTTGATCATCTGTACGTCATCTTTCAAGAGATGCTCTTATCCCATATTTTATTAGTATGTTTTATTGTTAAGTTGTATGAATTTTTTGTAGATCTTGGATTATTAGTATTATTAACACCTTGTCAGATGTATGATGTGCAAATATTTTCTCCCATCCTAGAGGGTGTCTTTTGTTAATGCTAATTTATTTTATGTGTAGATTTAAAAAATTTTTGATATAGTCTCATTTGTTTATTTTTGCTATTGTTTCCCTTGTTGCTGCAGTTGAATCTCCAAAGATTCCAGTGTCATGGAGTATTTTGTCTGTTTTCTTTTGCAAGATTCATCTGTTTCTATTTGTCCATTAATTAATGAATACAGTATGAGATAGGTTCATTTGTTTTCATTTTACTCTCCAAAAGCTATATATTGAAGATATTTTCCTTTTTTCAATATATAATCTTGGCTTTTTTTGTTGTATATTAACTACACATATAAATATGAGTTAATTTGGGGCTCTCAATTGTATTCCATTGGTCTGTGTATCTAATTTTTTTGTTTTCCACTTCCATAAAATAAATTTTTATTGAAAAAAAATTCCTTACATCATTTTATACCTTGAAGGTCCATCACCACATAACCCTGTGAATTGCCCTTCCCAGTTTAGCAGTCAGGACTCTTCAGAGAGAAGAGAGGGGTGAGTGGTTTTCCTGCTCCTATACCAGCTGGAAGCACTGGTTTGGGGTTTATAACTGTGAACAGCTGCAGTGATGGCATGTGGTTTCAAACCCCTGAGTTCTCCCAGCAACCAAGGTGTCTCCAGTTGGAGTCAGCTGATGTCAGGGTCAAAGGTCAAAGGTTGATGATGGTGGCAGTGGTAGTGATGGCTATGGTCTCAGTTGGCTATGGGTGCCTTATCCAGTAATGTGCAAGTGGCTGATATGGCAGCTGTCTCTGGACGAACCACCACTTTCTGAGTAGTCTGATGCCTTTGGACCTGAAGTTGTCCAGTTCTTGTTCTTCCTGGAGATGCTCTGGTGTCCAGTTGTAAGAGTCTGAGTTTTTCCAGGAGTTTGTATTGATCTTTTTTTTTTTAAAGGTGCTTTAAGAGAGTGATGGCTTTCAGTCTCACTGCTCTGCTGTGCTGTGTTTTTTTTTTTTTTTTACTCCAATACCATATTGCTTTAATTAATACAACTTTGAGGTAGAGTTTGACTTTAGAAAATGTGATCACTCTGTTTTTTCTCTATTTTGTGCTATTTCAGGTCTTTGGGGATCCCACATCAATTTCAGTACTGTTTGCATAATTCTACTGAAGCTCTGAAAGGAGTATCTGTATATTGATTTCAGTATAATAGTTACTTTAGCAATATTAATTAACATTAATCAATGAGCAGATATTATCTTTCAGTTCATGTCTTCTACTTCTTTCAATAATTTTATATATTTCCATTTACTGATCCTTCACTTAATAGTTAAGCTTACTCTTAGTTATTTAATTCTTTTTGTTATCATAGTAAATAGAATTGTTTTCTTTATTTCTAGTTTGATGTTTGCATATAAAAATGCAATTAATTTTATAAATTTATGTGATAGCCTGAAACTTTACTGTTCTAATAGTTTCTAATATTTTCTTAGTGGAGTCTTTAGCATTTTCTATGCATATTATTATGATATTTTAACTAGTGATAGTTTTGCATCTTTTTTTCCAATTTGAATTTTGTTTAACTCTTTTTCTTGCTTGGTTGCTCTAGATAGAACCACCAATATTATAATAGCATTGAAAGTGGACATCCTTGCCTTGTAACTCATGTTCCTCTGAAGAAAAGCTTCTGTTTTTCACCATTGTGAATGATGTTAGTAGAGTTTATTACATGCAGGCTTCTTTTGTTGAAATATGACCATTCTATGACATTTTTGAGAAATTATATCATAAATAGATGCTGAATTTTACTAAATGCTTTTTCTACATCTTTCTTTTGTTGATATGGTGAATTACATTGATTGATTTGCAGGGTTGAACCTTCCTTATGTGTATGTGATCCTTGTTTCCAACCTCAATTTGGGTGTAACGTTTAATTCTTTTAATGTATTGTTGAAATTTAATTTGCTAAGATTTTGTTGAGGATTTTTGCATTTACATTCATCAGGGATATAGGTCTGTAGCTGTTTTTTTTTTCTCCCCTGGTATGTCCTTGACTATTTTTGGTATCAGTAATTTTGACTTCATAGCACATATTTGGAGTAATTTTCTCTTCCTCAAATATTTGGTAGACTTGGAAAGTATAGGTATTAGCTCCTCTTTAGGGTTTAGTAGTAAAGCTATTTGTCCCTGGCGACTTTTGTTTTTGGAAGGTTTTTGATTAATGTTTCCTTTAATGACAACCAATTGGGACACAAAGGCTATTTGTGATAGTGAAACACTAATTTTTTCTTATTGCATTTCACATTATTTCCTTAGAAGAAATTATTGTGTATCTTTCCTTTGGTTTCTGTTTCTAGCTTTTGAAAAGCTATTCTAACAATCCCACTGGCATTTTTGCCTGCTTGGGTTCTCTGAATTAAATAACACTTTATGAATACATTCTATCACTATCATTCTCTTTTAATTTTTTAACTAACATGTGATTCAATCTTAGCAATTTTCTAAATTTTTGTTTGACTTTTTGGGTATTAGGTATGATGAATTAATCTTTTCATTTTTAAGAAACAAGTGTTATTAAATTAAATCATAAATAGTTTTCACTTCTCACTATATATTAAACTTCTCTAGATAATGAATGACCTTTTATCTTTAGAACTGGAAGCTCATTATTTCAAACTACAAGGGTGAGTGATTTTATTTTTGCTATGGGATTGCTGTGGGAAAGCCAGATATTGATTCTTTTTTAGATGTACATTGAAGCCATTTTAAAACTTGTTCCTTTTCTTTAAAGATGAACACTGTAAATGCATGTCACTCTCTTCCTGATAAATCACTGCTTAACTTACATTCTCAATGTCATTTAATAGCTTTTTGGTGAGTGCCAATAATGAGATAGAAAAGGAAATTGAAGTCAATATAAAATTTGTGTCAAATCTTATAATTTTTTCCCTCAGGATTTTAAATGAAGCCATTTTGTGCAAAACATTGCAAGTGAGATTAAGGAAGCTACAGGAGAGTTTTTTCTACTAAAGAAAGGGTTTTTTTTTTAAAATTAGAAACAACATATCCTGTTAATTAATTTGAAGAATAATCAAAAAGAGTATTTTGCTTTAACATAGATAAGCAGCTTTATATTACCTACACAATAAGATGATTATACATTCATTTATAAATATTTACTTCATATACTACTGACTATAATGCAAATGGGAAATCAGGATATATAAAGGGTGTGAAAACAAAGAGAGGGATTCAGATGCAATATAGAGGTCAGATAGAGAGATTCATGGAGGAGAGTTTGGTCTCAGTCATTTTGTAAGATGGAGATGCGATCCATGTGAGCTTGGCCATGTGGCCACTGGGGCCTGCAGCCCTTGGCTGATTTGGGCTAGCTGCATGTATGCTAAAGGTGGTTAAGAAGTTTGCAGATTTGAACTCGTGTGTTGGAGTTTGTTTTGCTGAGCTTGACTTGCGTCTGAAAGAGGCCATGCAAAAGTTAGGCCTGAAAAGAAAGTGACTTTGCTGGGTCCAGTACCATGGAGTTCCTGCTACCTAGAAGATAAGAAGAACACAACGTGGAAGATGAGGAGGAGCAAGCCAAGAGAGCAGCAAAAGGAACATGTCTTCAAGTGTCTGGAGATGAACTCTGACTGGACATTGGTGAGATGATCAGGACTGAGAGACTAAGGATTTCTGGGCAATCTGGGAAAGGACTTTGGGCAATGCTGAGAAAGGTTTTGGACAATGTTAAAGTAATCAGGTTTTTCCTTACATGTTTCTTTTGTAGTTATTAGGATAATTAGGAAACCACTTTGTTAGAAATAAATTAGTCTGCACTGATTGTCTTGCATTGGTTTGGTATTTTGGTTGAGAAGGCTGGGGATGGTGGAAAGAACACACAAGAGTTTAAACTGTGTTTCTAAGTTTTTCTTTTCAGGTCTGAAAGAGGGAAAGAAACCAGAGAGAAGCTGGTAGCTGATGTTTGCATATCAATAGTAAGCAGGTACAGTGACAATGCTAATGAACAGTTTGGAGCCTGCTTTGTAGAGAGAAGCAGACAGAGGTGTTCAAGGTTAAAGGTTAAGGGAAAGGTAAATGGCCTGCTTGTAGCCTGCTTCCTAGGGAGAGAAGCAGGCATAGGTTTATCTACTTAAAGTTCAAGGTAAAGTCGTTGTTAATGTAACTGCTAGTAGCCTGCTTCAAGTGGAGAGAAGCAGGCCTGTATGTGTTTAAGTCAAAGTCAGAAAGTATTTTTCTGGTCACCCTGTTTCAGTAGGAGATACTTCTCTTTTGTTTTAGAATTGTAAAGTTCTAGAAGGACTTGACAATATTATGGAGACTTGACTTTCTGACTTGATTGTTTCAGGACCCAGGTGAACAAAACTTATTTTGACTATGCCAGGTTGTGGTTGATGGCCCTTCATTAGAATTCATAGTTTTCTTTCAGAAGGATAGAAGGGAAGGAGAAGAAAAAGAAGGCTTTTGTGATATTTGATGAATGGCAAGGCTCTACTCCTGAAAGGGAGGGAAAATAAGTAGAAAGATATAAAAGAGGGACTTAAGGGAGAAATAGAGTATTGGTGATTATTGACAAAGAATGAGAGCCTGGCTGTGATGGCTGAAGTGATTTGAGACCCTTGGGCATGGGCCATTTTGGGAAGATGAAGTCCCAGCTGTGAGGTGACAGCCAAAGCAGGGAGAAAAGTCAGACCTTGGCCTGTGAGCAAGAAGACAGATATAAAAAGGGACTTGGGAGAAAAAGAAAGAAACCGTCATTTTTGGAAGAAAATGAGGGTCTGGCCATGATGGCCAATGTGTGGTGGGGCCCATGGACTTCAACCCAGGCTGTTGAGAGCCTTGTGATTTCTGGAGGCAGCTGGCCTGAGGAAAGCAGTTTGGGGCTGTACCAGGACAGAAAAGCAGAGAGGCATGAGATTTTAATGTAAACAAGCAATGGTCCGGGGAGTTGAACTCTGTGACTTAGCATGCAAAAACTGATGGTGTGTGCTGAAGGAGTCTAAAGAGTTTGGAGATTTGAACTTTGGAGTTTCTTTTACCTAGTTTGCTTCAGATGTTTTTGGAGAGGCAGTGAGCATGGCTTGAAAAATTAGACTTGGTGTTGGTTCTTGTTTTACCTTAGGGTTTTTTTAATTGCCTGAAGTTGAGACAGATGTTGAAAGAGAAGAGGAATGCCATGTTTTGGACCATGTGTTTGGAAAAATGTGTAACAGAAGTCAAAGGAGGAAAAAGGAATGTCCTGTTTTTGGATCACATACTTGTGAAAACTGACTGGACATGTGGAGAGCTGATCAGGAACTAAAGGACTGTTTTGGACATGTGATGGCGTAACTGGGTTTTTTATGTTTATTTTGTAGCACATGTAAAAGTGTAACTGGGATTGTACATGTTTATTTTGTAGTACATATGTAGGTAATCACTTCCTTACTTGGTTACTTACAATAAATGGTATGATCATTTTAAGTCTTTGGTCTAGATTTGGAATTACACAGCAAGGCTGTGGGTGGGAGAACTCTGAAAGGAGTGGCTAAGAGACCAGTCTAAGAATAAAAGTTTTTTTTTGTTTTGTTTTTTAGTTAGGTATTAAAAGAGTCCTGGGGCAAGCAGCAGATATCTAAATAACAAAGGTAATTTGTGTGTGGAAGCTTAAGGGTTAATAAAGGCTTTTGCCCCTTTGTATCAGATTAAAAGTTAAAAGTTTTTCTCTGGTTTAGGAAAGCTGGCAGCTGGCAAAAGAACCTTTGGTTTTTTGGTTTTTTTTTTTTTTTTTTTGCAAAAAAACTTAATAAAAGCCTGCCCCCTTCTGATAACAACCCCATGTCTAAAGCCACTAATATATAGGTTTATCACTGAGCACCCCTGCAAGTGAGAAGACAACCTCCATGTTCATATTGAGCTAAATAAAAATTACAGTAACCTGTAAAGTGGATTATATTGAAGACATAAAGAAATGAATGAGGAAATGCTTTAAGCCATAAAATGATCTCCAAAGTTTTTGTCAAGTGAAAACTTAAGAGGAGATAAAATGTTAATATATGTCTCACAAAAGTAGTGACAAATCAATGTGTATATTTATTACATTTCATATATGGCTGTCATGTTGGGAAAAAATGTATGGGAATAAAATGTTCTAAAAATTCCAAGTGATATTAGTTGCAAGTGAGGAATAAAATTAGGAGGTTGGGCAAACATTTGAGAAAGGGAGACTTCTTTAGCCAGTGGTATTTTGGTAAATATTTAAGAACTAGAGGGGATTAGGACATGTCCTTAAATTATGGTAATTAACAATTTCTATGGTGTTAATATTCTTACTAAGTCTATTTTCAGTATACCAGTGCAATGTCACTGAACAGAGATTTAGGAATTCTTGTGCACAATGGTCGCTGTGGGGAAGTGTGAGTTGTTTTCAGTACAGCATTGTCTACCATGTTGTTTTTGGATTTTAAATGATGTAGATTTATTACCTGTTAAAAAAAAATCTAACTGTTCATGATTAAGTGCTTGTTATCTACTAGAGAGATATTTTAAAAAACAAAACTAAAGTTTTGTAATAATAAGAAAAAAAATGTTGGACCTAAAAAACATTATATATCTTTTCTTCAAACTTCAAATGTTATGCTACACACAAAAGTAAAGGTGAACAGGATTTTAGATGGTTTGTGAGGATTCTGATTTTAATATAGTTAATATTTTCTTTATTAAAGTATTTGGATATTCAGTCAGGCAGTGTGGTGCATGCCTGTAAGCGGCAGCCTAGGAAACTGCAGCTGGGCCCTGCCAGGGATTGTGGTTCAAGTTCCGCTGGGAGCATGTAGTGAGACCTAGTCCCAAAAAAGTAGCTGGTGTGGTGGTGCACACCTGTAATCCCAGCTACCTGGGAAGCTGAGACTGGGGATTGCTTGAGTTTATAGTACCCTGGGCAAAGTGAACCTGTGGTTCCACAGGCAAAAATAGTGAGACCTAGTCTCAAAGAAAAAAAGTATTTGAATATTCAACAGTGTTAGTTTAAAATTTTACATGCTCAATTCCTGCTCAAAAGGAGTGGATTATCACAGATGATTCATCAGTAAGGAATATTTTCATGTGGATTTCCTATTTATTTCAAACCTTGATATTGACACTATCTCCTTTCCAAAAAAACTCAAAACAATTATGCTATGAAAAACACAAATTACTGAAAAGAAGATAAAAGTTGAAACTCTAAATAAGAAAATGACAAAAATGCAAAGAGTAGAAAAATCAATGCAAGAAATAAATATTCTGGGAAAAGCCAGATTGAAGAACAAATCAGTAAACTCAAAGAAGCAAGTAGGGTAATAAATAAAATAAAAAAGAAAGATAAAAAGAAAAAATGAAGAAACATTCAGATTAATTTAATACCATGTAGAAAGGAAATACAAGTACATAAGCATCCCCAAAGGAAAAGAGAGAATAGAAAACTATAAAGAAAAAGTGGAAGAAAACTTTGCAAAATTGGAGGGAGAAATGGACATAAAATACAGGCAGCATAAGAACACCAAATTACCTAAACAAATATGGATCTATACCTAGTCATATATTAGTAAAACTTCTGAGGTGCAAGAAAAAGAAAAAAAAATAAGGAAGCTGATAAGGGAGAACAGACCTCTGTAAAGGAATGGTAATTAGACTAGCAGCAAACTTCTGTGAAGAAACACTTGAGCAAGAAGAGAAAGGAGCAATGTATGAAAAAAAATTCTAAGGTAAAAATAGCCAAGCAATAATACATTATTCTGCAAAGTCATCCTTCAAATATGAAGAAAAGAACTAAGACTTTTCAGATAAACAAAATCTCAGGAAATTTGCAGTGAGTAAATCTCCTCTTCAAAAAAATATTTCAGTAAGCATTAATAATTAAACTGAGAGGAATAAACATAAACTGAACAAATCAACTAAATAGAATCATAAGACTATGGACCAGATGGCAATAGCAAATTTCTGTATATCAATAATTTCCCTGTAAATGTAGTGAGTATGACAGTGAATTGGATTATTTAGAGGGAAGAGGGGTGTAATCCAAGGGCCTTAGTTGAGCTTGTCCTTGGTTTTTGTCTTCGGCAAGGAAAAAAATCAATATCAAGACCAGAGTTATAGAAAGCAAGAGGTTTATTGACAGGTAGGTAGGAAGAAAACAGGAAAGTGCTCTGAGTTGACAGGGGTCCCAAGTGGATTGTAAACTGAAGTGACAAAACCAAGATGCTTATGGTTATAGTCGGCAAGGAGTGGTGTTCGGTCATTGGTTGTCTCCGCATTTTGTCTTTTGTTAATTGACTGGGCCCATGGATTTTCCTAGGCAACTGAGACCCACTGAGTTTTCCCCATTACTCAGTTTACCTTTCTGAGTCCAGCTTTGGACTGATGCTCTTGTGTTATTATGTTGGTGTTCTGAACGGTTCATTTTTAATTGAATAGGTTAAAATTGAATAGCATCCTGCTATCTCCATTGTTTCTCAATGGAGCTAATAAAAGAACTTTGGACTTGGGGCACCCTATTCCTAAGTAACTTCCTATGCCTAAACTCATTTCCTAAATTCCTCCTTTAAAAGCACCAATTAAAAGAGACAGAATATCAAGTTGGATAAACTACCATGTCTCTCATCTCAAAAAACTAGAAAGGAAAAAAACTCCAAAGTTCAGTAGAAAGAAGTAAACAATAAATATTAGAAAGAAGGAAATAATAAATAAATGTAAAAAAGTAACTATATAGACTTCAGATAACAGTCTAAAATATCAAAACAGACATATCTTTAGTTAAGCTCACTATGAAAGACAGAAGTTGCAAACTGCAGATATTTAGAAGATAATATATTAGACATGACTACAGACATTTTAATGGAAACATTCAACACTTTAGACAAAGTGAGCAGAATCTTAGAATTACACAATCATCCAAGTTTGAATAAGGAAGAAATAGAACACCTGAACAAAGTAATCACAAACAAGGGGATTGAAACAGTAATAAAAACTCTCCTACAAAATAAAGGTCCAGGGCAAGATGGAGCCATGAGTGAGTTCTACTGAATTTTAAAAGACATATCCCTATCCCTCTCAGATTCATTTTTTAAATTTAATTTTATTTTCTTCATACAGATTCAATCATATATGCATAGTTATGACCCCATCATTTTCCCTTCCCCCCTCACCCCCTCCAGTGGCTCCCCCCTCCCTTTTGTTGCAAGTCATTGGTCAGTGTTTGGCCTGTTGATCTCTTCTCTTTACTGGTGCAGTGTCTTTCTCCTAGGTTAGGGACCACACTCCAGGGACTTCACAGCCCGTGCTGCTTCGATTTCCATGGATGCCTTTGTAGTGAGTAGTTAGCCCGGTCATGTGTGAAACCTTGACAGATAGGTGAGGTTCAATCAGTTGCATCCACTTTTATTCTGTTTCTTTTGCTGTGAAGCTTCCTGCGATGGAGGTGGAAATAATAAACCATTTCAGTAAAGTGGCATAAACAAAATCAACATACCAAAATCAGTTGCCTTCCCATTTATAAATATTGAACTAGAAGAAGAAATTGACAAAGTCATTCCATTTGTAATCTCACCAAAAAAAAAACCCCACAAAACCCAAAAACCAAAACCAAAACCAAAAAATAAATGCCTTGGAGTAAACCTAAAAGAAGTAGGTGAAGGACTTTTACAAGGAAAACTATAAAATGTGGGAAGCCATAGAAAGGTAAGAAGTATGCCATAAATAAGAGGAACACTCTTCATTCTCACCTAACTTCACCACAGGGAAATTGCATTTGTAGATTTCTTCCCAGTGAATCACTGTCATCAATCATCCTATGACTGACTCACCTGAGAGACATTTCTCAAAAAGATAATGGTATTTGCTCTCCAAGGTGTTTCCTGCAAATTACTGAATCTCCAACTCACACATGCTACATGTCACAAGATCTTGTTTTTTACCTTCTTTTTTGTTATTTGCTACCACATTGTAACCATTCCTTCACAGTGTATATAAGAACTTCTGGGGTCTAATAAAGCCAGTTCTTAGCTGCATAGTTGCCAAGTCCCAGTCTCTGATTGAGTCATCTCTGTCTTTGACTATTCATTTCTCTCATGCCTTTACTCCTTATCTCATCCACTGTTTTTGACATAAAACATTGTTAAAAGAAATAGTATGAGAGACACATGCACAAATGGAAAGATATACCTTGCTCATGGATTGAAGAATCGTTGACATAACCAGCCTACTCATGATGACATTCTTCAAAGAAACAGAAGAAAAATATATATATAACCACAAAAAACCTATATAGCCAAAGCTCTCTTGACTAAAAGGGGAAAATGGAAATATCATACTTCTAGACTCTAGATTATGTCATAAAACCATAATAATTAAAACAGAATGATACTGAAATAAAATTAGACACATAGACCAATGGGATAGAATTGAGAGCCCAGAAATAAACCATACATATATGGACAACTAATCAGAAATAAAGAAGAAATATGTATGCACTTGGACAAGGAAAACCTCTTTATTAAATCGTGTTGGAAAAATTGAATGCCAGACCATTATCTCATATCATACATGGATATAAACTCAAAATTGATGGATGAATTGTATGTAAGTCTTGAAACCATAAAACACATAAAACACTACTTTACATACACATCAGAAAAATATTAAGGAATCACTCCCTCCAGAATGAAAATATAGGAGTGAAAAAAACAACTGAGAGTATATCAAACTAAAAAGTTTCTGTACAGCAAAAGAAATAGTGATCAAAACAAAACAAAACACACAGTACTGAATTGGGAGAAAATATCTGCATACTCTATTTTTGACAAGGAACTGGTAATACCATAGAGTTGCAAAGAGCTTTTACAACTTCAACAAGAAAACACACAATCCTGCAAAAAATTGGTAGAAGACCTAAGAAGTCTTCTCCAAAGAAGACAAGCACATGGTTAACAGACATATGAAAAAATGCTCATTATAATTTATCATCAGGATAATACAGATGAAAACCCTAATAGGCACTGCCTCATAGCAGTGAAAATTACCCATATCAAAAATCATATGCTAAAGATTTGGAGAAAAAAAGAAAACCTAATACATTTTTGGTAGAAATGTAGAATGGAATGGTTCAGCCCCCTATTGAAAACAGTATGGGTGTTTCTCAAATTATTAAATGTGAATCTTCCATATGGTTCAACAAGTCCATTTCTAGATATCAACCAGAAGAAAGGAACCATAAACTATGTTCTATGTTCATTGCAGCACTATTTACAGTGTCCTAACTATGGAAACAATCGAAGTGCTCAAATATAGAAATGTAACTCAGGAAAATGTGGTATATATACATCATAGAACATTGCACAGTCATCACAAAAGATAAATGCTTAGCATCTGCAGCAACATGAGGGACAGTAGAGAGGATTATGCTGTTAAATAAAAATAAGTAATGTAAATACAGGATAGTGTCACTCATCTGTGAAATACAGTGACATGAAACAAGGATCTAAATAAAGTCAAGCTAACCACAAAACTGAGAAGTTAATTACAGAACTGTAATGAACAGAGGGGGATGGGGAAGGGCAAAGATTAAGTGGGGAGTGAATGCAAAAGACTATAGATGTTTTCTTGGCAGGTGTGGCTTAGAAGCAATGGGGTACCTAACTCCAAGCACAAATGATAGAAAAAAGTTAGCTTAAAGAAAATGTTGATAAATTAATAAATAAGGATTATATTTTAATATTGACAACAACATGCACAATGTCAATATTTTACAAAGACAATATGTTAGTAGTTTAATATTTTGACAACTAAGTTATAAAGTATGATAGGGAAGGGAAGACCATTCCCACCAAAGGTTAACTAATATTTGACTTATATTTTCTTCCAGTACTTTTAAGATTCCTTTTTAAACAATCAAAGTTCATGAGCATTTTTCTATGATGGATAAATTTTCTCATTATGCGACGATAGTTTTATATTCAAACTGTCATGTACTTCAGTTGAAGCAAACTTGGGTACAACTTAAACTGAGGGTACCTTTCTTTGGAGGCAGAGTGGGGTAGTGATAGTGGCAATATATCTGTGTTCCTTTGCATTAAGAAGTCCTACAGACAAGGATGGGATTTTTAAAAAGATCAATTTAAACTTAATACTAGCCTACATTGAAAAGTGGAGAAAGGCCAAATAGGAACTGTTTCACATAAAGGAAATAGTATTATATTGGATTTGATTTGAAGATGAAAAACAAAGATATGAGATACTGAAAGAAGGACAGAATTCTTAGAGGTTAGAAGTGAAACTTTTGAGACAAGCAGTTATCAGATCATGCAAATCATGTTTTGGGGGTACAAAGCAAAACTTAAAAGGCTAAATTACAAAAGTGACATGGCAACATTATTCAATATAATCAGGATGTGAAAACAACCTTAGAGTTCATCAACTGATGTATGAATAAGAAAACATGATATATACAAATTAATGTTATTTAACCATAAAAAGAGAGAAGTTCTGCCATTTTTGAATGTATGGGTAAAACTTGAAGACATTATGCTGAGTGAACTAAGTCAGACAAAGAAAGACAAATATGTTATGGTGTCACTTACATGCAAAGTCAAAAGAAATGATGTCATCAGAAATTATGACAGATTGGTTATCTCCACAGGTAGGCGATGAGGGTGGGGAGAAATAGAGGAAAATGGTTGAAATGCATGAATTTCCAGTTAAAAGAAAAATGAGTCCTGTGATGCAATCTATAAGATAATGACAATTAATTAGCAGTTTTGGTATTGTATATTTGCAAGTTGCTTAAGGAGTGAATTTTAAAACTTCTCACCACATGTACAACAAATTGTAATTCTGTGAAGTGATAGTTATATTAACGAACCTTACTGTGGTAATCACATCTACAATGCATGCATTCATATCATTAAACTTTGTACCTTAAACTTATATCATTAAACTTTGTACCTTAAACTTATACAATGTAGAATGTTCATTATAGCTCAATGTAGCTGGGGGAGAGATGATAGGATTTGATCAAGTTGGCATCAGAGAAGTTTTTTGCTTTCCCAGGAGAGGATCCATCTAACAGTTAACCAGACACTGCACTCAAAAATCTTGTGACTTGGGAGAGAACCTAGAACATTACTTGGACATTGAAAATTAAAACCGATGACAAGAGAAAAAAGATAGATATGAGAGTCACTCTTCCCTGACTAGGAGGTGGGTGGAGAGAAATGCCTGGAGTTGGTGGCCTTGGAGTGAGGATAAGTCAATGAATTGATAGCTTAGTTATGGACCTTGGGGAGGAGAGAATGAAATAGCATGTGGGCATAATAAAGCGTTGACTGAGAGTCTACACCAGTGAAATAACTGTGGGTTTTCAACAAAGCAGATTACCTGAAAGATCAGAGATTGCAGTCTTGAGTCTAGAATCCCAGAACTATTGGAGGTGTGGTAAGCAAAAGCCGCCTTTCCCCACCTAATGCTAGCAGTTAAACCACAATACCACCTTCTGGCTAAAGTAATTTTCAACTAATTTGCTCTATAGATTTTTTTTATAGATATATCTTAAATTAAAGTTGAAAATGGGAAGACATAAAATACAACACATGTCTCCTTGAAACCTCATGGGAATAAATTACCACAAGGTGAGTGTAATATGATCCAACAAGAAAGACATGGAAGATTTTAATTTTCCATCAGATCAGATTACTATAATAAAGAAAATTAGAGGTGGAAGAAAACAAAGCTCATCAAAGAGGGAAAACAAAATTTCACTTGTTTCAGAAAAAACAAGTGAATGGCCTGAGAAATAAAGTTAATGACCAGAAAATAGAAGTGGAAGTTTTAAATAAGATTAAATCCATGGAGTGGGTGGGAAGTCACAAGGACCTATTCTAAGCTAACAAAATTTTACCGGGGAAGTAGTAGAGTGGGAATAAAGGGTGAGTGAAGAGATAAATGACTAAGAATTGGCAATCATTTATTTTTTGAGAATGAGGAAGAGGGATTGTAAAAGCTAATGAAGATTTTTAATCCTGTGTTGTTTGTAAAAAGAAGAGTAAAAGAAGAGCAGTAGGAGAGGAAGTTTGGTATTTATATTTGGTGCACACATTGTGGGGCCTGTAGAACATTCTGATAATTTGGAAAACATGTCTTTAATACAAACAACAAAAGGAGTGAGGACATAGAAATTCCTAGTCTACCTATGTATTATTTTCCTGTTGTAGCAACAAGGTAGGAGGAATTATCCCAGCGAGAATGAATACAGAATAGAGACTAGGTTTCAAATGGACCTTTCAGAATTCCTATTATACAACTGCAAAGTAGATTCTTATATAAATAACGGATGGAGTTTGACTATTTTCCAATTTCCCACTTAAAACAAATAATTATTACAGTTGCAATGAGACTATAAATTAAATAGCATTTTTATGAGATGTGAACAGTCGTCTAACCATGTCAGGCCAGGCAGGTTCATGTTCATTTGGGCAAAGGGAAGGAGATTCTTGGAGCCTTTATTTTATATCCAGTGTACCTTATCATAAGACAGAGAACACCATACACACAGGCAGGCAGGCAGGTTGAGAGAGAGCCCCTACCGGAGACAGGCAGAACAGCAGCTGCTCGCTTCCTAGCCTTCTCTACACTGTTCAGTGGCCATAAACACACAAGGAATACACTGCTGCAAATGCAAGACCCATTTGTTGTTTGCTCCATTTGTTGTTGTTTTCACTGTACAGTTGTCAATCTTCCATAAGGTTCCCTGGGCAAGGAGTGGAGGACACTGTACCACAACCTGCAAAAGCAGCACAAACTGTGCAAATACAACTGGATACAATGAAACACAACTAAGCCCAGTCTGCTTATAGGGATGACAGGCAGCATGCAAGATGCCCACTTTCTCCAATTCAACTACAGTGCCCACAATCTCTGTGGTCTACGGGCAATGGATGCTGTTTATTCCTGGTTACTTGCCTAAGGCTTGACTGTATGGGTTGACACTCAGCATGTCCTCACAACACTGCCTTCACCACACGGTCCTTAAGGCGAAAATCTCTATGGTCTGTAGCCACAAGCCACATAGCACATCCACCCCCAGGATGTAGTCCAGGATTAGTGACAAATGCATCATACTCCTTTGGAGGAAGTTACCAAATCCCCGGGGCATCTCACTGCTTTCACCTTGATACCCTGCCCTCCAGAACCACCAGTATAACAACTCCCTGAAACTTCTCTGGGTTCCCATATAACAAGGTACATTCTGTCCCCGTATCTACCAAAGCCAAGCCCTTTGCACAGGGGTTGGAGACCAATGGCTATAAACTCCACATATGGTCTGTGGGCCCTGCCTGCACCCTGCTGACAGATCCCTCGGCCCTCATCATATGAACAGGTGAACAGGGCTTTCCCCTGGGTGGAGGTTGTCAGTAAATGATCTTCCAGGCACAGGGAACATGTTCAGGGGCTGAGGACAGATCGAATAAATATTGTTATAAATAAGCACATCCAATAGACAACTTCCAAACATTCTGATTTTGGAAATTAAGACATCAATCATTTAATACTTTTGGCAAAAAAAGAGGATGCCGAAGCCAAATGAAAATTGTAAAGAACAGATGGTTGTCCTTATGTGACAAGCATTTAACATAAGTCAGTGCAGGCAGAGCTTAGTATGTTGACAAGATATTAATGATCTAAAACTTGTTATAATTTTCCCTGCTTGATCAAAAGCACACTAACTTACTCAACCTCCTAAGGCATTGCAATAGATAAATATAAAATATTGACCTAAGCTACACTGAAAAGATAGAGTAAGATGGTATAGCATAACTTCCCAAACTTTCTCTGTTCACAATGTATCCACATTTATTTTCATAAAATCCTTCAGTCAAAAGATTATTTGAGATTTCACTATATATATATATATGCATATATATGTATATGTATATATAGAGAGAGAAAGAGAAAGAGAAAGAGAGGGAGAGGGAGAGAAAGTACAATATATAGTATATGTGTATATACTATACACATACAAACTGCTTCATAAGTACTTATGTATTACCAATTTAGAAGTTCTCTGATGAGTGAATTACACATAAATGGAAATTAAAAATAATACCAAACTTGCATAACCACAATTTCTTCTTAAAGGGATATGTGCAGCAGGCTCTGTGCAATTTCTCAAATCTTGGTATCAAATTAAATATCAATAGCCTCATTTCCTGTGCAAAATCTGCTTTTTATCACATCAACTGTGGAAATTATAGCTTCTAAAATATAATATGTCATCCCAAGTGATGCTGTATGGTCTGAAAATTATCTCAAGCTTGGAATCATAGGCCATCTAATAGATACTAAGTATCACTGTGTTTCCTTTAAAAATATAAAGTATCCACATTTTTCTTATGAATTTTCTACTTCACTTTGAGATGATTTGGCACAAGATTAGGTCCCAATAGCTTTAGGGAATGTGGAGGTAATTATAAAACCATGTGCTCTAGGAATCGATGAACATTTAGGAGGTTATCTCTGGATAAACAAGTGGTTTCCTCACTGTATAAATTAACTTTCATTGCATTCATAAGAGGCTGCATAATTTGTTCTCAGCTATTCATCTACATGACTTTGCATAAATAACTCCCATTCTAAAATATATACCTGGTTTTCAGCATAAGAAGAGCCTCTTATCCCAAGATCCTAATTTTGAGTAAAATAAGGTCAGGCTATGCCTCTACTTTGGGCAGTAGAATTCAGGAACCACAGAGAGCTGAAGGTGATTTGTTTTTCTCTTGGAGTGTATTGAGCTGTTTCCCTGGCACTATGTAAAGGACACAATGTCAGAACTAATATTTGTTAGAGGGAACAGGATGTGACCCTGTGTCTATTCACTATTAAGTCTAAAGATATTTCATTAGTTGAGAGATAATAAAACTTCTATGTACCTTAGTTTTATTCTAAATTAGATCTTAAAATTAAATACTTGTTTCCTGTCTCTTGTTGCTTAACTTGCTTATATTTTACTGATATGGCAACATATTTACTGCAAGTGATAATTTATCACTGATTTAATGTCATTAGGGAGACAAGATTACCTCTACTTCCTAGGACAATTATAAGGAAAATTCATTTCCTTTACTATATTTTCTCAAGAATCAACCTCACTTTAGAATATGATCTATGAAAAGAAGTAAAGGAAACAATTACTTATTTTTAGTGCCTATTCTTTTCTCTGTACACTAGTTATGATAATGTATTTGAAACTCATAAAAATTCAGTTTATTTGGTGAGACTCTTTAATGTTGGTGAGGAAAATCTTCCTCAGAATTAGCATTAAGGTAGAAATTTAAAATTAAATCCATGTTTGTTTGTATTTCATACTGTGTTTTACTCTCTCTAGGACATTTGTACAGTGCAACTAGTCAATATAAAGCCCATAGCAGATCTTGTCAATCCCTTCTAGTGTCACAAAGCCAGGATAAACCCAAGTTAAGGTTGGACTTAGGGTCACATACTAGGAATATACATTCAATAACCAACATACAGAAATTGCTCACTTTGTGCTCTCTCAGATTTCCAGTTGAGATCACAAATGTACCAACTCTTAAACCTTCACCAAATATAAAAGGAAGCACTAATTTGTATTTGGGAGAGATCTTAGAAATCATTGAGTTTAGTTCCACAATGTTATGTATTAGAACATGAGGATGAGGGTAGATAAGGTACCATTTCAATTTTTGAGGAGCTGGGTTAAGAACAAGGAAGAATGTGTCACATATAACAAAAGCCTCAATCACAGCAGAACAAAATGAAATGTAATAGTGGTGAGAAAATAAATATAAGTTCTAAGAGGAAAACTATACTAGTAGAAAGGAATTAAAAACCTATAAACCAAACACAAAGACATAATATACCATTTTTCTATCAGATATGGATTTCAAATTTTCCTTATTTAAGAAAACAATGGAGTTAGAAAAATAGAAAATTCATAAAAACAGTTCAGCAAGATGCAACAAAACTCAATAAGGCAAATGAATGCTATGAGAAACATAATCAAAAGCAAAATTGAAACTTTAAGAAGATAATGACAGGATGTAGAAAGATCAATGGAGGATGAAAAATTCTAGAGAAAGACAAGGAAGTAGAATAAATCCATTGGAAGGTTGAATCAGTGAACTCACACATGCAGATGAGGAAAGAATCAAAATATATAAAGAAATAGAAATACAAAGGAAAATTGAAGAAACAAATCTGACACTGAGGAAAGAAAATATATGCTAGAAGGATAAGAGAGAATAAAATTCTCTTTTAAGATATGAAAGAAAGCTTTCCAAACACAAAAAGGGAAATTAATATACAGAAAACTGAAAAAATATTTAGCCACCTAAACAGAGGAAACCTACAGCAGTACATATATTAGTAAGCCTTCCAAAAATTCAGGACAAAAAATTATGCTGACAAGGAAAATATACAAGCTCTAAAATAACCTTGATCAGGGACAAAGCACATGTATATTCTTTAGGGTTCTCTGGAGAGAAAAAAGACAACAGGATGCTTAAATATAGGTAAAGAGATTTATTACATGAAATGACTCACCAGATTATGGTAACTGAGGTTTTATCAAGATCTGCAGGGTGAGTCAGGAAGTTGGGGACCCAGGATACTAGTTATAGTCAGGACAACAGAGCCTCTAAGGGCTGGTGTTATGTCCGAGTCTAAATGCAAAAACAGCGCTGATATCTTTGTCCAAGGGAAGACAGGCAGGAACAAATCTGTCTTTCTCAGAAGAACTCAGACTTTTGTTCCATTTAGATCTATAGTGACTAGTTGAGACCCACCACCTCCCTCACACATGAGGGAGCACAATTTTAATGTATGTGTGTATTTTATGTGAGTGAGACATCTTTGTAATACACTCAACTGACCTGCTTAGATTGTTCCATAGTTTTTCTATTGAACATTGTACCGGAATGAACACAGGAGTATATTCGAATTCGTGTTTGTGTATTATATGGGTAGATAATAGGAAATGAATAGCTGAATCATTCAGTAGAATTGTATTTAACACTTGAGGAAACCTTCATAAGCATTTGAGACTGCATTTCCACCAAGAGTGTTCCTTTTTCTCCACATCTTTTCCAGTATTTATTTCTGATATCTTTCTCACTTCTCACAGGTGTGAGGTGATAATTTTATTAATGTTTTCATTTACTCTTCCCTAATGATAAATGATGATGAACATTTTTTCTTATCTGTTAGTGGTCTGCATGTGTTTGGAAAAGTGTCTACTTAACACTTCTGTCCTTTTATTGATTATTTGTTTTGTTGTCACTGTTAATTTATATGATTTTTAAAATTTCCTTATTTACTTTTGTTTATTTTATTACACATATATGTACATTAGATTGCTATATTCCCCAGGGTTCTCATACCACCTTGTCTCCCATGAACCATCATCTTAATCCCTGTGCCTTTCCTTCCCCCCACCCCACACCCTTTCTTTATACCCCACACCCTTTCTTGCTTTATGCTTCAGTTCTGTTGACAGTTTTAAATTTTACTTGTCCTTCTATTTATTTGTTTTCCTTATCTCCTGCATACTGGTGAAATCATCCTGTATTTCTTTTTTCTTTCTGGCTTATTTCTGCTAGCATGATTCCTTATACATCCACCCATATTATCACACATATTTAAGTTTGTCATTTTTAATTGTTGAGTAATATTCCATTCTTTCTTATCTATTTGTCTGTTCTCTGGGGTTTTTTTTTTTTTTTTGGTTTTTTTTGGCACTTGGGTCATATCCATGTCTTGGCTATTGTAAATAGTATGCAATAAACATCCCAGTACAGGTGTCCTTACATATTAGTGTTTTTGTATCCTAGAGGTAGATTCCCAGAAAGGGGATTGCTGAACTGAATGGTAGTTCCATTTTCAATAGTTTCCATAGTGGCTGAACCATTTTGCACTCCCACCAGCAGTGTAAGAGTGTTTTTTCTCTCCACATTCATGTTAGCACTTCTTGCTGCCCAGTTTTTGAAATGGGTCATGCTTACTGGTATAAGATGGTATCTCATTGTGATTTTGATTTGCATTTTCCTGATTATTAGTAATGTGGAGCATCTTTTCATATGCATATTGATCATTTGTTATTTCTTCTTTTAGGTAGTGTCTTTTTTTTAGCTATTTACCCATTTTTTTACTAGATTTTTGCTAAGTTGTGTGAGTTCTTTGTGGATCTTTGTTATCAGACCCTTATCACTTTTTTTTTTTTTTGAGACTAGATCTCACTATTTTTTGATCATGGAACCACAAGCTCACATTGCCTGTAGTGCCACGAACACAAGCAATCCCCAGCTTCAGCTTCCCTGGTAGCTAGGATTACAGGTGTGCACCACCACGCCCAGCTATATTTTGGGACTAGGTCTCACTGTGTTGCCCCAGATGGGATTTAACTACTATCCCAGACCCTGCCACGACTCCATAAGCTCTTGCTTACAGGCACATGCCACCGTGCCTGGCAAACCCTTATCACTTGTATGGAGGGCAAAATGTTCTCCCATTCATCTGGGTTACTTTTTGTTTTGGTTACCATATCTTTTGTTGTACAAAAGATTTTTAATTTGATGTAATCCCAGCTTTTTTTGTTTTTTTTTTAACATGGTGTGAGGGATTAGTGTAGGTTCATTGTTTTTGCATGTAGTGGTCCAGTTTTCCCAGCACCATTTATTGAAGAGACTATCCTTATTTCACTCTATGTTTTAGGCCCTTTGTTGCACATTAAGCATTGGTCTGCTTGTTTTTGTTTTCAGTACCATGCTGTTTTAATTTTTATGGCTTTGCAATATAATTTGAAGTCTGGGATTGTAATACCTCCATTCTCTCTTCTTTTGGTCAGGAGGACTTTGGATATTTGAGGCCTTTTGTTATTCCGTATGAATTTCAGTACTTTTTGTTCTATCTCTTTAAAGACTGTCATTGGAATTTTTGTTGGAATTGCATTGAATCTGTAGATTGCTTTTGGTAGGGTAACCATTTTGATGACGTTAATTCTTCCAATCCATGAGCAGAAAATATCTTCCCATTTCTTTGTATCTTCTTCTATTTCTTTTAACAATGCTTTATAGTCTTCTTTGACTGCATGCTTGTAGGAAGTTGGGACACACCAAAGGAGGAGAAGAAGTATGCTTTGCATTTGAAACACATGCTGCTGAACTCAGATTGATTGGACATGTGGTAAGGTGACCATGGGCTAAAAGACAGTTTTGGACAAAGATCGGGTAACTGGGTTTTTCATGTTTATCTTGCAGTGCATATTTAGGTAATCATTTTGCTGTCTAGTAATAAATAGTTTGCTCACTTTAATAAGTGTTTAATCTGGCTTTGAAAGGTCTGGCTTTGGAATTAAATAGCAAGGTGACTGTGGGTGGTGAAGAATCCAGGTTAAAAATGTTTTTAAAAGTTTTTCCCCCCTCTGGCTAGTGAAAGAGAGCTGGGCAAGTGGCAGGTATTTCAATAACAAAGGTAACTAGTCTGTGGAAGCTTAAGAGTTAACAAAGTGGCCTGATCTGTATTAGATTACAAGGTAACCTCTATAGCTAAAGAACTTTCAGTAAAAAAAAACCTGCCTCCATCTCCCAAAAACAGTAGAGTATCCTATTATTTTAGTAATAGTTTATTCTAATAGTTCATTCCACTGAGTGGAAGCTTATAGTTTGACAATTTATTTTTGCTTTTGCTTCCCTTGCCATTAGAATTTAGTCTCCAAAGACATTCTTGAGGTCAGTGCCACAATGTTTTTCATAGATTTTCTTCTTAGTGTTTTGTGAATTGAGGTCTTACATCTAAGTCTTTAATCCATTTTGAGTTATTTTTGTTTATGCTTGAAATAATGGCATCATTTTATTATTTTCTATCAAATTTCAATTGTTTTAGTACCATTTATTGAAGACTTTTCTTGCTCCATTGTTTTTTTCCTGCCTCCTGTTGTGATTTATTATTCATGTGTATGTGGATTTGTATATATTGTTCTATATGTCTTTCATTCAATATACTGCTTTGATTACAAAAGTTTTGAAGACTGGGAGCATGATAATATTTTTTCAAATCTGAATTGCTTTGACTATTTAGGGTACTTGTGATTCCATGAACATTTTAGTAACAAGTGCCCTAAATCATGAGTATTGCATTGAATCTGTGTATTGCTTTGGGTATCATGATCATTTTAGTAATGTAATTCCACCAATAAAATAACAAATAATATTTACCCTTTTTTTTTTCTTTTTTTTGAGACTAGGTCTTGCTATTTTTGCCTGTGACTCATGTTGCCTGGGGTACCACAGACTCAAGCAATCCCCAGCCTCAGCTTCCCAGGTAGATGGAATTACAGGTATGTGCTACTATGCCCAGCTATTTTTTGGAACTAGGTCTTGCTGTGCTGCTCCAAGTGGCACTAATTGTGATCTCTAGCTCCAGCCACTTCACAGGCTGAAGCTTGCAGGCACGCACCACTGTGCCTGGCTTTATTTTTCCATTTCTTTTGTCTTCTACTACTTTTAACAATGTGTTTCAATTTTCACTTAAAGATCTTTCACCTCCTTTGGTGTACTTAATCCTTATTATTTATTTTTTTGAAATGCATTTGTATATGGGATACTATTCTTGATTTTTTTTCTCTGTTATTTGTTACTTGAGTATAGAAATACAACTGATATTTGTATGACTGTAGGCTGTAACTTTACTGATTTATTATTTCCAATATTTTTATTGAATTCATAAGAATTTGTATGTACACTGTTGTATCATCTGCAAATAGTGATAATTTTACATCATCCAAATTTAGAATTCTGTGATAACTTTCCCCTGACTAACTGCTCAACTAAGGCTGACATTGTGATTTTGAAGTATATTGGTAAAAGCAAACATCCTTTACATACACCTGATCTCAGAGGAAAAAACTTCCAGGTTTTTTGTTTTACCATTGAGCATAACTTTAATGATGGGATTACCATACATTGCCTTTATTAGATAAGGATATATTCTTTCTACTATAAGCATTTTATCATAAACTTATGTTGAACCCTGTGACAGTCTATATCTTGCTATGATATGTGAGTTTTATCATTCTTTTTGTTGATCAAAAATCACATTGTTTGATTTTACAGCTTGAACCATTCTTGCATCTCTTGAATACATTCTAGTTGATACTGTAATCATACATCTTGAGCTCTATAAGCTTTTCATGTGTTGTTGAATTGGGTTTGCTAAGATTATATTGCAGATTTTTGCATCTATGTTCAACAAAAATAATGATATATAGTTATTATTTTTAATGATATGCTTGCCTACTTTGTTTTCAGACCACCAAAAAAATTTTGGGAAGATTTTATTCTCTTTAGATTTTTCTAAGAGTTGGAGAAAGTTAGGTACAAGTTTGTTTCGAAAATTTAGTAGAATTCAAATTGGAACCATTTATTCCTACACCTTTCTGTTTTGAGGGATTTTTTTTAATTGCTGTTCAATTTCCTTGTTTTTACTTAGTTTACTTTGACTTTCCATATCTTCTTTTTCATTGTTTGGAGAATTACATATTTCTAAAAAATTTCTCAATTTCTTATAGTTTATCCATTTTATGAGCATAAAAATATCCATAGAAGTCTCATGATTCTATTTCTGCAATTTCTATTTTGTTTCTGATTCTATTAAGTTTTTCCCAAATCTTAGTGAGTCTTGTTACAAGTTTGTCCATTTTGTTTATTTTTTCAAAGAATATGTTTTTGGTTTCATTTGCTTTTTTTACTTGCATTTTTGATGATAATGGGGCCCAACCTGGCATGTGACAAATGTCTTGAACTTGGAGGACATGAAAGGAACTGCAGAATTCCTGAACTGCTTTCTTGGTTCAACATTGAGAACTGCAAACAGTTCTCTAGGAATAACATGGTTTGAACATTTGGACTGACTGCTCCCTTTCTATGCTATAGATCACAAGAAACAAAGGTTGTTATGAGAAAAACAAGTTGTTGCTCACATGCAGATGTTACCCATTAACCTTCCTATATTCTGAAAAATGAAATAAAAACTAGACCTATAAAGCCTGTGACATACAGTTGCCAAGGATTTCTGCATCTCTGAACTCTTTGTCTTATTGACTCAATCTGTTTCTCTTCTCCTTCCTTGGGACCTTTGGTGCCCAAACTTGGTGCCCAAACAGGAAGATTTAGAGAAGGAAGATTTATGTCTGCAAGGCATTCAGGAGAAAGGAAACTAGATGGAAACAGTTTCTTACCTCAGTGGTAAGCAAAACTCCCGGTATTTTGGAGGCAGAGTCATAGAAATTTTCCAGTCATTACAGCAACAATACATTTCAGCTTTGCCGGCTTTGCTTGGGGGTAGGTTGAGGGTGAAATGAAAGAGCTTTATGCAGTTGTTTTCTGCACTCGTTGTCAAACACTGTTACTGGTTTCAACCTACAAGACAAAATTCTCTTAATTTAAAGGTCTGGCATCATGCAATGAAGGCCCTGAGGTGAGAACATCAATTAGGGGGCCGGGCACGGTGGCTCATGCCTGTAAGCTTCAGCCTATGAAGCGGCCAGGGCTAGGGGTCGCCGTTCGAGTCCTGCCTGGGGCCTGTAACGAGACCTAGTTCCAAAAAATAGCTGGGTGTGGTGGCACGCGCCTGTCATCCCAGCTACCTAGGAAGCTGAGGCTGGGGATTGCTTGAGTCTGTGGTACCCCAGGCAACAAGAGCCCCTGGTTCCACGGGCAAAAATAGCAAGACCTAGTCTCAAAAAAAAAAAAAAAAAAAAAAAAAAAAAAAAAAAAAAAAAAAAAAAAAAAAAAAAAAAAAAAAAAAAAAAAAAAAAAAAAAAAAAAAAAAAAAAAAAAAAAAAAAAAAAAAGGAGAAAAGAAAGAAAAAAAAGAGAGAGAGAGAGAGAGAGAACATCAATTACGGGAGCCCATACATCCCAGAGTCTTGTCTTTATGTAATTTCATTATTTTGGCACTTCAGCTATACCAGACTGATTCAGAAGATACTGGTGGTCACCCAGTAACTTCTTGTGATCATGAAGATGATGCTGAGGTGACTTGGCTTTTAGATCCCAAAAGTGACCTTAAAAATGTATGAGAGTATTTCCTTCCCAGACTGCCCAGTCTGTATCAGACTTCTCCTTGGATGTCTCTCATGATGGAGAGACAGAGATAGTAAAAGATACATATATGGAAAGGGAAGAAAAAAATCCTGCTTTAGCAATTAAAACAGACCACAGATCAGCTGAGCAGACTGTACACCATAACACAACTGATAATTTGGTGGTTACAGCTGAACAATTGATGGATACTGATGACTGGTGAAGGGGAGGAGTGTCCAATGTCAGTCAATATATTAATGAAACCACCGTGCTTGTGAGGCTTTGTGGCCTGTGAGCTTGGGATAGTGTATGAGCCCCAAGAAAAACGGTAAAATCCTTTATTAAAATCATTCAATTTCCAAATGAGTCTTACATGAATTTTCTCCCTCATCTTAAAGATGCTATTGAAAAAGCTCTGAGATATGCTTATGCAGACCTTGTCTTTTGAAAATGTCAACTTATAATGCCAGAAGGCCCTGCAGCCATGAAAGGACCAGGGACCCCCCACTAGAAGAATATATTAAGGTTTATATGGACATTGGTGCTGATCCTGGTTTTTTGTTTTTGTTTTTCAGACTAGGTCTTGCTATTTTTGCTTGTGGAGCTGCAGGCTCACATTGCCTGGGGTACCACAGACTCAAGCAATCCTCAGCCTCAGCTTCCCAGGTAGCTGGGATTACAGGCACACTCCACCACGTCCAACTATATTTTTTTGGAACTAGGTCTTACTACGTTGCCCTGAGTGGGACTTGAACTGCCATCCCTGACCCCAGCCGTGGTTTCCTAAGCTGCCACTTACAGGCATGCACCACATGCCCAGCCCTGGCTCTGATTTGTAAGGCCAACCTCTTGGCTACAGCACTAAAGGGTCCTCTAAATAATACTGCTGTGTGCCATTTGCAAACCAGAAGAGTCATTCCAAACAAGATAAGGAAAACCTCTCTCATTAACCATCCCTAAGAAAACTTGGAAATGACCTCCTGGGAGCACTGGCATTGAATTTCCTTATCTAAGTTAGGGACCACCTGCCTACTCTACCCCTTCCTCAATTACTCTTTGCTTTAGAATGTTAATTATCTCAGGTTTGTTTGTCTTCTTTGGAATTCACCAGGTCCTCCCCTGTGTCCCTATAAATACCCCTTTCTTTTGTTAATAAAGTTGTCTCATGGTTCATACTTCCATTTGACCCCTGGCTGTGGCTGGGTCATCTCTTCTCGTGAATTCATTTCTCGTACGCTGAGTCTGGCAGCTAACATAATATGAAGACAAAGTGTTTCAATTGCAGGAAGTTAGGCCACGTGCAGAAGGATTGTAGAAAGGGAACCAATGAGGGAACACAACAGCAACAGAAAAAGAAAAACCAAAGGAGCCACCTGGACCCTGCCCCATATGCTGAAAGGGCAGACATTGGGCTAATGAATGCCAGTCTAAATGGACCAAGGATGATCAACCAATCCTCTGCAATAACCCACAGGGAAACAGCAGTCAGGGTCCAACTTAGGGCACATGGTGAAACAATGCGCAATTTCAGACATACTCCACCAGGATGGCCAGGCTCATTGAAACACACAGTTGCTGACTTCCATGATGCCACCAGATGCAATGCTGCCTTAAACATGACCTTAACTGGTATTTTCAACTACTCCCTCATCAAAAATCACGAAAATCACTAGTGGTATATGTGGATATTAGCTGGAGGGAACTATGGGACTCATTATTGGGTATAGCAGCTTAACTGCTGTGGGAATTCAAGTCCATTTAAAGCTGTTGACTGGGACTGTTGGAGAATAGTGGGTTTTGAATCAGCTGTTAATGTGATATACGCCATTAACATAGCTGATGTTATGCATTGGTGGTAACATTGGAAAGAAAGACTGCAGCTGGCAAGTAGAAGCTATGAACGATACCTGTAGGAGAAACCAGGGATTGGCCATTCTTTTGGTGAGGATGAGGGCTCAGCTGTGGCAGCCAAAACAGAGGCAGCATGGGGACTGTGGGCATCAACCAGGGCTAGTGAGAGACTTGTGATTCTAGGGTCAGCCATGGGGCTGATCTCAGGAGTAGTGCTGGGCTGCAGCACGACAAAAAAAAAAAAAAAAACAGAGAGACCATGAGGTCTGCTGCAAAGAAGCAATGGTCTGGGGCAGCTGAATGCATGAGCCTCAGCATGCATAAGCTATAGGACTCTTAAGATTTTGGAGATTTGAACACCATGTTGGAGCTTGGTTTACCTAGTTCGATTCAGATGTCTTTGGAGAGGCCATGAGCAAGACTTGAGAAGATGGACCTGGTGTTGATGCCTGTTTTATCTTGGAGCTTTTCTACTGCCTAAATTTGAGATGGACACTGAAAGAGAAGAGAAATGCCATGTCTTGGACCATGTGTTTGGAGAAAGCTGGAACAGATTCCATAGGAGAACAAAGGAATACCCTGTTTTTGGATCACGTGCTTGTGAACTCAGATTGATTGGAACTGTGGTGAGGTGACCAGGAACTAAAGGACAGCTTTGTGCATGTGGTGGGGGAGCTGGCTTTTTCAGGTTTGTTTTATAGTCCATGTAATGGGGTAACCAGATTTTTATATGCTTTGCAGTACATGAGATGAGGTAATCAGGGTTTGCCTGGTAATAAATAGCTTGATCACTTTAAGGGTTTGATCAGGCTTTGGGGTTGCACAGAAAGACCGCAGGTAGGAAAGAATCCTGGGGCCAAGCAAGGGGCAGGTCTAAGAAATAAAGTGTTTTTTCTTTTCTTTTTTTAGTTTGGGACAAAAGGGCCCCGAGGCAAGCAACAGGTCTCTGATAAAAGGTAACTTTTGTGTATAAGCTTAAGTGTTAATAAAGGGTTTTTAGCTTTTGCATCACATTGAAAAGGTAAAGGTTTTTCTTAGGTTCAGGAAACTGGTAGAAGGGTTTTAGTAGGCCTTGCCCCCCTCACACAATCACAGGACTATACAGGTGAAATTATGGTCATAATGAATGCTTATACTCCCCTGCAGCTAGAGGTCAGCCAGAAAATTGCCCAGTTACTTTTGCTTCCATATATTCAGGGAACCTCCAACCTGAGACAGTGGACTAGAGGATTTGGCATAGGAGCCATGGTCAGTTGGAAAACTTACATCAAAAATAAGTGCCCACAACTTAAAATACAAATTCATCACTATTTTATTGGCTGATGTCTCCATTATAGCCAAGAATCGATGGCCGGCTTCTTGGCCCTTGGTTGAGGTACCCATCACTTCTCCTGGAATAAGTATTTGATCAGAGGTTCACAAAGGCTCATGTTTTATCTTGTCTGGGACCAGTCTTGGTCTGCTTACTTACAACTACATGTAGCAGACATTCAAATTAATCTGTGGGTCATGACCTACTGACTCAATAAGGGGCTATTGTACATCTCCTTTATGCCTTCCACACAGCGAAAAAATATCAGGGCACAAATAGGATATGACTTTCAATCTGCCCTGGGAAAAAATGGACAGGGACCCACAGTTGCCATGGTAGGCTGGGATCTACTGACTGCTATGGACTGTGGACTTGGCTATCCAAATTTATAACAGGTTGCTGCTCACAGCTTTGCTCTTCCACTTAAGTGGAAAACTGATATACCAGTGTTGGTTTAGCAGTGGCAGTTGACTCAAGAGAAGCATTTAGCCTTACACCAATTAGTGGCTGAATAATTGGCAACATTGTTCAACATTGAAATTTCCACAAGTCTGTGGAATTCTGCTGTTTTTATCATTAAGAAAAAATCTGAATGGTGCATTTTAACTGATCTTAGAATGGTTAATGAATGCATTCAGCCTATGGGTCCCTTACAACCTGGCCTGCCACAGCCTAGTATGATTCCTGAGCAATGGCATATTAGAGTACTAGATTTAAAAGGTTGTTTCTTCACTATTTCCCTCCAGCCTCAGGTTGGGGAAAGATTTACATTTGCAGTTCCTGTTTATAGTAGTCAAAAGCCTACAGACATCTACCAGTGGAAAGTTCTCCCCCAAGGAACGCTTACTAGCTCCACCTTGTGACAATACTTTGTTAATCAACCTTTGATTGCTCTTAATTCAAAATATTCTACCGCTTTAATTATTCATTATATGAATGACATTCTTCTTTCACACCCTAAGGAAGAGGAGTTGGAACACATGCTGCAAGATGCTGAGAACCTTTTGAACTCTTATGGCCTGCAAATCACCCCTGAAAAGATTGAAAGTACAACACCTTTTCTTTGCTTAGGCTAAGTAGTGGAAATGACCTGCATTCTTCCTCAAAAGGTTCAAATTTTCCAGGTTCTCTATTCTAAATGATTTTCCAAAAAATTAGGCAATATTAATTGGCTGTGGTCAACCCTTGGTATTCCAGTTTTATGCTGTCTCTCATCTTTGTAATATTCTATAGGGTGATCTAGCACTGAAAAGTCCCCATCATCTCACACCAGAGGCTGAAAAATATCTACAATGGTTGGAATCTTATATGCACGCCATCTTTCTTGATCTCATTTACCTTGCTCTTCATATCTCTCTGTTAATTCTCCCATCCTGACATCCTCCTAAGGATTACTATGTCAGGATTAATGCATTTTGGAGTGGATTATCCTATTCAATAAGACAGCACATAGATTAACCACTTATATTGATAAAATTTGTCATCTGATAGCACATGGGCGCTTGTGGCTTTGACAACTCTGTGAAACTGACCCTTTCTCTATTGTTCCTCTTACTCAAAAACAAATTTCACAGCTCTGGCAACTCAATGATTCATTGCAGCTAGCACTGTCTCACTTTATAGACTGTATCACTAATTACTTTCTAAAAGACAAACATCCTTAGTTCAGACTCCTTACACTTCTGTTCAGAAGACTGAATTATAAGCTATAGTTATGCTCCTTACAGATCATTCTTTTTCTATGCCACTAAATATTGTTACTGACTCCCAATATGGGGCAGTGACCATCCTACTCACTGAAACTGTATCCTTGACAGCCCAGAGCTCAATCTCCTTTTTCATGCCCTACAATCCATTCTCTAGTGCCACACTGCATACTACTCCTTGATATAGCAATCAGATTCAGTCACATACTGGTCTTCTGGACTCTCCAGGCTTATGTTCGTCTCTCTTAAGTACTTACAACCAGCCAGGCCACTTGGGCTCGCAATAACTATTCTATTACTTGTATTGATTGTGTTTTTTATACATGCATGAACTCTTCTATATTGTTTAATCCTGCAAAAAGCAGCATTTATATCCTTAAGGCAAGAACTGGGGGGTTGACTGCCACTACAAACTGCACATCCACAGCTGGCATCTCCAGCAGCAGGCAGCTTGCTACATCTTGTGGATCATGTAACCCACCGACATAGGCTGTTTATGAGGCTCTCATTGCAGTCATCCTTGGAATTATTGCCGTGGATTATGTTTCTAATTGCTCAATCAGAGCATCTGTGGACCTCTCAACAATGCAGCTCAACTGTCTGATCTACAACTGGTTGTATTTTTTCATGGGCACCAGGTGATCAGCCTTCAACACCAGCTGCAACTGAAATGTGACTGGAACATGTTGTGCTGGGGTGGGGGTGGGGGTCCATACTATCATACTACTTTCCTTGGGATTGTTAAAAGACATTTAATGGGAAGTGGCAACATTTCTGAGGAACTTCTGCTACAGCACATAACAGATACTTATCCAGCACTCAGTTGAATCATCTAACTGTTCCTGAAACTGTCTGATTTTGTGCAGGGCCTCAGCTCTCTTGTGCCATCTAAATGGCTAAATAGCTTTAAGGGCTCTTCCTTGGTGTTTGGAGTCCTAATAATATGTCTTGTCTACATCGTCTGATGACACTCCTCACAGTCGACAGTGTGCAGCACAACATTAGTTGGTCTTTTCCATTATGTTTAGCATACTTTCTTCAAAAACAAGAAAAAGGAGGTGCTGTAGCTGTCCAACGTGGTGTGTGATAAAGGCCTCAAATCTTGGAGCAGGACATGAAAGGAACTGCAGAGTTCCTGGACTGCCATTTCTGGGGGGTTTGTGTGGGGGGAAGGTTACCCACTGAACAAATCCTCACAAATATGAGGAACTACAAATTCTTGCCCATGGGAGTAAAGCACAGATATCAGGAAGCCCTGTAAACTATCAGTTTAGATAACAAAGGCATCCTACAGAGAGTCTGATCACCATCTATCCCGGGTAAGCAGACACCTATAGAAAACTACCCCCCAGTAAAACTGACATTCAAGTAAAAGGCATTTGTAATTGCTGATTTGTGTTACATGAACTGTATAAAAGCTGTGTGAAAAATAAACTCGTGGCCAGCGGATCAAGAGATCATCTTTATCATCTTGATTGCAATCCTCACCCCTTCCCTTAGGCACTGTTCCCCACCACAGCTGGACCTCATACATCTCCTTTGCTCAACATTGAGAACTGCAAACAGTTCTCTAAGAATAACACAGCTTGCCAGGAAAACATTCAGTTTGGCCGCTCCATTTCTTGTAATAAAGTTATGCTACAGATCAAGAGAAAAACAGGTTGTTATGAGAGCAACATGTTGTTTCTTGCATGGAGATGTTAATCATTAACCTTCTTGTATTCTGGAAAATGAAATAAAATCTAGAGTTCTGAAGACCATGGCACAAGGATTTCTGTGTCCTTTGCCACTCCTTGTGAAACAGGGTATAACAAAGACTTTTTGACTTAACTTAAAACACATACAGGCCTGCTTCACTCTCTGGAGCAGGCAACAGCAGTTCCTTAGCAATATACCTTTAACTTTAACTGGATACACCTATCTGCCTGCTTCTCTCTACAAAGCAGGCTACAAACAGTTAATTAATATTTTCACTGATCACTTTTACTATTGATATGCAAAAGCCAGCCAGCTGCTCTCTGCTTTCAGCTCCAAAAACTGCAGAAAAGAAAAACTTTAAAACACAGATTAAACTCTATATTCTTGTGGGTTCTTACCACCATCCCCAGCCTTCTCAACCAAAATACCAAGACAATGCAAGACTATCAGTGCAGACTAATTTATTTCTAACAAAGTAACTTTCTAATTATCCTAATAACTATACAAGAAACATATAAGACTCAGATTACTTCAACATTATCCAAAACCTTTCCCAGCATTGTCGAAAATCCTTTCCCAGATTGCCCAAAAATCCTGTCTCTCAGTACTGATCATCTCACCAGTGTCAACCAGTCAGAGTTCCTCTCCACGTGTTTGAAGACATCTTTCTTTGGGGCGCTCCTTTGGCGTGCTCCTCCTTGTCTTCCACACTGCCTTTTCCTTGTTGTCTTCAGGTAGCAGGAACTTCATGGTATTGGACCCAGCCAAGTTCACTTTCTTTTCAGACCTAACTTTTGCACGGCCTCTCACAGACACAAGTCAAACTCAGCAAAACAAACTCCAACACGGAGTTCAAGTCTGCAAACTTCTTAATTGCATTTAGCACACATGCTGCCATCCTGGGCCAGCCAAAGGCTACAGGCCCCCAGGCCTGGCCATGTCCACATGGCTCACATCTTTACAAGATGGCCAATTCCCACCTCTCCTCCACTGAACCTCTCTCTCTATCCTATCCAATCTCCATATTGCCTCTGAATCAGAATTTGAATCCCAATCTTTGTTTGCACACCATTTATATATCCTGATTTCCCACCTTCCAGGAAATCTGTTTCACCTTGACCATTTCACTTCTTTCTCCCCCTGCATCTCCCTGAAGGGAAATTCCAACTCAGGTCATTTTCACATTTTAGCATCTGTCCTTGAAATTGCAATCTTAAACAGGAGACAGTGGGGGAGGGAGTAGCATACCCTATCACTTGTTTTATTCACTCAATCTGTTTCTCTTCTCCTCCCTGGGACCTTTTCACTACATTTGATTTCTATTTGTGCTCTAATAATAATAATAATAATAATATATATATATATATATATATATTTTACCTTCTGGCAGATTTTGCTTTATTTGTAGTTCCTTAGGTATCAAATAAGATTATTTACTTGAAATCCTTGTTACTTGATATAGACTTGTACTATTTGTACTATATACTTCCCTCTCAATAGCACTTGTGCTGTTTCCCATACATACTGCTATCTTATGTCTTCATTTTAATTTTTCTCAAGGCATTTTTCAATTTTTTCTTTTACCTCCATCTAGCATGCTGCTGAGTTTCCACATATTGAAATGTATTCCCATTTTCTTTTTTAAAAAAAATTTGAGTTTGAGTTCATTGTGATAAAATTGCTTGATATGATTTTAATATTCATGATTTCTGACATTTTCTTTGTGATAAATGTGTGGTCTTTCCTAAAAATGCTCCACATGTATGCCCATTAAGTTTATCTGTTTTAAATTTCCACTTAAGGATGGATTTTTGCTTTCTTCTGTCTGGTTGATCTTTCCATTGTTGAAGTTTCCTAGTGGTATTACTTTCTTGTATTTTTATGCCCCTTCATTTATTTTATATTTGTTTGTGTGTTTGTGTGTTAGATCCTCCTAATGCAATAATGCCTTAATCATTACAAATGTCAATCAATATCTTTTTTAACCTTTTATATATAGAAATCTATTTTTATTATGACAATGCCTTCCATGTCAAGCTATCATTTAATTTTAGAATTATTATTCAAATATTTACAAGGAATCTATATTCATTTTATATCTAAGGTGGCAAAAAGTCAGTCATGATTTTGTAGTTCCACTTTGAATCAACAATATGCTGAGGAAAAAAGATGGAATCATTAATAAACATTAAATTCTCTGAAAGTTGCTAAAGTAACAGCTAAAAAGATGAAAATGCACACATTTGTGGATTAATGAATAAGGACTGATTTGAAATGCATAATAGACAACATTACTATGTGACTGAATGAATAGTCACATTACTCAGTCAGGCTAAAGTTAAACCTTTCTCAGTGTTTTATTATAAGGAAATGCTGCATATCATTAAAGAATGTTTGGTACTTTAAAACTGAAGAAAGTTGGGCGGAATAAAAAATTGGAGAGAGGCAACCATCTGAGGACTGCCTGCACGCCCAGGTCCCTAGCCATCCAAGCTCCCTTGCCAGCAGGGAGCAAAGGGGGTGAAGGATCCTGGGTAAGACACCTGAGCCAGGTGAGCCCTGGAGGGGTGACAGGGTAGGGGTTTTGGCCCCACCTACCAGCAGATGGCTGCTGCACAGGGAAGCCATCTTCAGCCTAGAATGGTGGAGCCATGTTGCCCCCTGCTTCTACCCAAAGGGGAGCATGGAAGGGTGCAGGCTCAATCATCTGGGCCCTGCCCCATGCAGGGAGGTACCGGCATGCAGCTAGGTGAGCGGGCGGGAAGCGGGGAGTCCCTTCCATTTCGCTCCCACTCCAGCGAAACTTCAAGAGGAGCAAGAACATGGACAACACAAACCCCATCATAGAAAGGGTGAGGGATCACGCAAAAATCCAGCCCACAAGCCTGAGCTGGACACAGCAGATGGACAACCAAGAGAACCAGTGCATGCGAGACAAGAGAAACAACTATAGAGACACGATGTTACGATGTGCACCTATGCGCTCACCGGGCGGGAAAGACCTGGGACCTCATTTCTGAGATGCCTTCTTAGGGGAGCAACGCCCCCTCCCCACACTATGGGGGAGGAGAGGAAGACCAATGATGGGGTAATCAGCCCCACATAAAAACTGCAAACCAAGGCAGAGGAGATGATCTACAAAAGGCATTCACAGACGCCTGTATTCACAGAGAAACTTCTTCACTGACACTGGCTGGGGGTGAGACCCCCTAAATCTGACACCAGAGCCTTAAGGTAAAGCAGCAAAGCAGTGGAGATGGGATTGGAGAAGATGGTCTGTAGCAAGAAAACATGGACAGATCACAAATGAATACAGACTGGCCGCCCAACACAAACTTAAGACTAAAGACCTTCCAGCAAGGCTCGCCTGGTTCCAACAACACAGTCCCTCACCCAGTGAAAGGACACTGCCACAAGAAAGAAAGAGACTGATGGACTTAGCACAACTAGTAAACAACAAAGATCGCAGTTTGAAAGAATGGAGGGGGCACCAGAGGGAGGAAGGAGGGGGAGGTATCCCAAAACCACTTACAGATTGTGATCTAAAGAATAAAACAAATAATATTTTTTTTAAAGTTGAAGAAAGTTTTGTGATCATAGAGTTGTAGAATATTAATGCTCTTTCCTCTATGACAAATGGATCAGTATCTACTAATTCAGGTTTCATAGTGATTTATAGAGTGTAACTAGTGTGAATAAAAAGAATTAGCTATGACTTCCTTTTATGATTTTAATTTAGATATTTATATTATTATGTAAATTGTGTTTCTCATTTGAAACACTATATAAGCTATACAGAGAGTATATAAATATAACTATAAACTATATATATTATTTAAAAATATATATAGTATTTAAAATGAGTAACACAATTTACGTATATTTAAAATGAGAAACAATAAACATATACATATATAACCTCTTTGGCAAGGTGCAGTGTAGTTCGCACTATCTAAAATGATATGATTTTTTTAACTGTTACTGGATACAAGAGGTCTGTATTTTACTTTTCTTCTATACATATGTGATTGCTTTTATTTTGTGAGCTTTTATTTTCACTTATAAAATGAAGGTATGGATTTTTTCAAATCTAATACTTTTTGTCTATAATTGGTATTATTAAGGTATTAAATCTTAGATCAATGAGAAATTGACATTCAAAATGTATATTTTGGGAATCAATAGCTATTAACATGTTTCTGGAAGAAAATTACAAGTGATGAGATGATATATATATGTATATATATATTCTATTATTCTATTGATGTACTGAGAGAGCTGAAGAGTTTTAGACAGATAACATTACTGGGAATTGTTAGATTTATTGCTAACTGTGGGTTACAGGAATAGTTGAATTTTCTGCAACTGATTCAGATTAGTAAACAAAGTTTGTATTTTCATTTCATCAAATACAATTTCTCTCTTATATTATCATATTATATAAATTCTTTTTCAGTCTTATCTCCAACTGCATACATGATACGTTCAGCACAGTTGACTATCACATATTTGCTAAGACAAAAACAAGTAGAAATAAATTCTTATGACAGAAAATGTAGCTACTTGCCAAAACATTGAGATTTTAATATGGTCTTCTATACCTTCCGATATAAGCAAATAATTTTTACTCTTCCTCAGATGCCTGTTCAAACTTTCACTCTTGATCTGACCTAAAACTCCACACACAAATCCTTTGTGTAAATTTCACTCAGCTATAAAAGCCCACCTGGATACAGAATAAATCCCTAGAAGTTGAAAATCCAGAATTGTAACTTTTGAGCTTTTTCTTTAGAATTATCAATGTGTATTTAAATTATTAGTACGTTCAAAGGAAGTAAATGATTTAACTGCTTATAGCAAAGATTTGAATTTTTTGTTTGTCTGGTATCACAAATATCTATATTTTGGTATTTCCCCACACTTTGAACTTTGCCTCTCTAAAGTTTCATTTTCATTCCTCATTTTGTTGATTGCATTTTGCATATCATTCTTTTCCTTCTCTGCCTTCCTTGCCCTTTCTCTTAAATCTTTCAGTGTTTTTGTTATGGTACCTCTAAATTCTTTTTCCTGTACCACTGAAAAAGTATTAGTTTTTCTTGTTGGTTTCAGTGGGCTGACTTTCATTTTGTGGTCTATTAGTCCCTGGAACATTCATTTGAACATTTGTGATTTTCTTCTGTGCCATGATTTGCTTTCAACTTTGTTCTGCCTGGATGACCCTGCACCATTGATGCAGGTGAGCATGATTTCTCGCAGATCTTGCTGAGCTGTGGATGTATGTGCCTAGTGCCTGGCTGCTGTGGTCACTGTGCAGGGATGGTGGTGTAGGACCCTGCCACTTCCTCCTCAGCTTCTGTCAACTGGACCTTTGCTGATGGCAGATAGGGTTTCTGATCCCTCCTATCTGGTTGTTTTAGGGTACTGGAAGAAAGAAAAGACAGTGCAAAAATGAGCAGTAATAAAAGGACAGGACAGAAAAAGGGAGGGGAGAAAGAAAAAAGAATAGAAAAAATAAGGAAGAAAGAAAATAAAGTCTTGGAATTGGAGATGCAAGTTCCCACTGATGCTAGTGAGTAGGTTTATTCTATGGTAGGAGGGATTTGAGTGTGGAGCTTTCCCGAAGCACGGGAATGGGCTCTCTCCCATCCAAGTACTAACCAGGCCCGACCCTGCTTAGCTTCCGAGATCAGACACGATCGGGTACATTCAGGGTGGTATTGCCATAGACTGTAATGGGCTCTCTATTGCTGTGGCAAATGCTGCTACAAACTATGATTTGCCCCCAGGATCTGTCTCTACCCCACTCTGTGGTGTGGAATCCCAGGCCTCAGCTTGGGATATTCTGGGGTCCTGTGTGGTAGACTGCCCTGATGAGTGTAAGGTGGAGATTCATCTGCTGTGAGCTCCCCACTGGCATTACTGGGCTGCTCTTTCCAAGGTCTATCTCTTTCAAAGTTGTGGCTCCAGGAGAGATGAGAAATGGGAGGAAAGGGAGAGAAAGAAAAAAGGGAGGAGAAAACTAAGAAAAAAATTTCAAGGCAATACAAAAATGAGAAGTGATAAAAGGGAGAGAATATGGGAGGGGAGAAAGAAAAAAAAAGAAAACAAGAAAGAAAATGAAGTTAGGGCGGGTGAAAAATCGAGGCAAAAAAAACCTAGAGGACAGACATGAAACAGGACAAAAATAAACAAGCAAACAAAAAGGTTATGGAGAAATGGGCGTCCTTTTTTTTTTTTTCCCTCTGGGGGGGAGGGTCTTTCCCCTGCTATGTGGTCTGCACTTCTCAGCTGAGCTCAGGTGAGAAGTGAGCTTCTCGGTTGGGTTGACACTTCCATGTAGGGAAGGGTCTCTCCCTGACTGGGTGGTTTCTCCTTCACAGGTAAGCTTTTACCCTTCCCAGCTGAGCTTGGGGCCCTTCAGGGAATGGGTATAGGGGTGGGGATTTCTGCTCTGGCCCCCAGCTAAAGGCACAGGCAGGGCTTCTTCCCTGTGAAGGGCAGCAGTGCTCGAGTGCAGTCCCAATCCTCTGAGTCACCGCAGCAACCAAAGTGTCCCCAGCTGTAGCCAGCCTGGTCTCAGCTGACTGTGGGTAGTTGGCTTCTCTGGTGGTGTGCTGGTGGCCGATGTGGAAGCTTGTTCTGCAGGAGCTGCAAGTAGTTGCAGTGATGGTGTGCAACTTCAATCTCCTGAGACCTCTCAGCATCCAAGCTATTCAATTCAGCTGTTGTTGGTGATGATGATGATGATGATGATGATGATGATGATAGTAGTGGTGGTGGTGGCTGTGGTTTCAGTTGGCTGTGGGTTCCTTTCTAAAGGGGAATCCAGAGAACTAATTTTTATTGACTTCATTGTACCTAGACTAAAAATACGGAATCTCGATTCTGTCATTCACATTAGAAGACTGCAGCAAAATAAACAACCTGAATATATAAATCTGTTGGAAATAGGAGTATCTTGAGTGATATGAATCTCTTTGTGTTCTTGTATATGCAGCCTTATCCCTGTTTTACTACCTGTCTAATGTAACTAAATACCCTTTATATGCGTAATGAATTCTTTTTATGTATAACATAGATAAAATGTATTCTGTTTTCATATGATTTTTCTTGTATTTCTTGTTGATGTAGTTAATTAAGTTGATTGCTTTTAAGCTGTTGAACCATATTTGTATACGTGGTGTGAATCTCACATGTTCATGGTGTATCTTTTAATGCATTGTTAAATTAGATTAGCTAGGATTTGATGAAGGGTAATCTGTGTTCATTATGGTGATTGTGCTATAATTTTCTATTTTGTGTATTATCTTTGGTTTTGACATTAGACTAATATTGGCCTTATAAGTAATAGGAAGTATTCCATCTTTTTCAATTTTTGGAAAGAGTTTGAGTGCTAGCTTAACTTTGAATGTTTTGTAGAATTCACCTATGAAACCATCTGACCTTGAACTCTTGTTTTGAGAAGTTTTTATTACTTTCAATTTCCTTGTTTGTGATTGCTTTGATCAGGATTTCTGTGTCTTCATTATTTAGTCTTGGATAATTGTATAATTTGTCCATTTCTCTAGATTATTCAATTTGTTAACATATAAGTGTTCATAGTAGTTTCCAGCTAACTTATGGGTTTCTGCACAATCTGTTGGGCTTTCTTCATTTTTGATTCCATTTACTTGAGATTTCACCCTTATATTTTTGCTAAACTTTGAAGTTTTTCATTTTGTTTGTTTTTTTCAAGCAGCCAGATTTTGGTTTTGTTAATCTTTAGGACTGTGTGTTCAATTTCTATTTCATTTATTTTGCTTTTATTTTTATTATGTTTGTTCTTTTACTGGCTTTTGAATTTGTTTGTTCTTGTTTCTCTAATTCTTAAAGTTGAGAGAGATGTTCTTTTAGTTGAGCTCTTTCTAATTTCTTGAATATGTTGGTGTATATTTGCCTCTTAGCACCGCTTTTGTTTTATGCAACAAATTTTTCATGATTGTGTGCTGCTTTTAATTTTTCTCATGGCTTTAAAAAATTTCTTCTTTGATTTCCTTATTAACTCAGTGACCTTTCAGTGGTGTTTTAATCAATCGCCATTTAAATTTAAAGATTTCCCTACTTTCCTTTAAGTTAATTTCTAGATCGATACCATTATGCTCTGAGAAGAAGCTGGGTAAGTATTCAATCTTTGTGAATGTGTTGGCATTTAATTTTTGTCTAAGAATGTGCTCTATTCTAGAGAGTGCCCCATCTGCATTTGATTTCCCCATCTGCACTTGTGTATTCTGCTTTTCACAGGTTCGATGTCCTGTAAATGTATATCTATTTCTCCTTTTATGACTATTGTATCCTTGTTTATCTTCTGCAATCTGCCCATTAAAGTAGGTTTTGAAATCACCTAAAATGTGTTTTTTAAATTTTATTATTTTAAGTTGATTGAACACATATATATTTATATCATTGTCTACTCCAAGGTTCTCCCACCACCATATCACTCATGAACTATCTTAATCTCTTGTGCCCATCCTTCCCCTAATTTTAACCTCCTCCTCCTCACTTGCTCAATCTTCAGTTCTGTTGACAGTTTTAAACTTTTTTTGCCCATTTGTTTGTTTGTTTTCCCTGTATATAAATGAGATATATATTTCCCAAATATAAATGAGATCACTCAGTATTTCTCTTTATCTTCTGGCTTATTTTTGCTAACATGATTCCTTCTTGTGCCATATATGTTGCTGCAAATGACATGTTTGTCTTTTTTGATTGATGAAAAAGAATCCATTGTGTATATATATACCACAACTTTCTGACCCATTTATCTGCTTTGGGCCATTTAGGTTATTTCCATACCCTGCCTAAATGTTTGTTTGTTTTTTTTTTCCATATCCTGGCTATTGTAAATAATGCTGTAATAAACATCCTAGTACAAGTGGCCTTTTAGATTACAGCTTTTTAACCTTTGGGTATATTCCTAGTAGGAATGCTGAATCAAATGGTAGCTCCATTTTCAGTAGTTTAAGGGTCCTTCACACAACTTTCCACAGTGACTTGACCAGTTTGCATTCCCACCAGCAGTATAAAAGTGTCCCTTTCCATCCATGCCAGCATTTACTATTGTCTGTTTTTATTTTTTATTATTTTATTTTATTATTATTTTTTTTAATAAGGGTGATTCTTACTGGTGTAAGATGATGTCTCCTTATTAATGATGTTGACTTTTTTTTCATATATGTAGTGGTCAATTGTATTTCTTCTTTCAGGTAGTGTCTTTTTTTTGTTTGTTTGTTTAGCTGTGTGAGTTCTTTGTGGATCTTTGTTATCAGATCCTTATCACTTGTATGGAGGGCAAATTTTTTTTCCCCATTCTGTTGGGTTTCTTTTTGTTTTGGTTATTATCTCTTTTGTTGTACAAAATCTTTTTAGTTTGATGTAGTCCCAACTGTTTGTTTTTCTTCATTTTTTTTAGCATCTGAACCACCTGAAAGAAGTTTCTGAAATGTAAGTCTTAGAGTGTTTGTACTCCATTGACAGTGGCCTCATTGTACTTCCTCCAAAATATAAATTAATACTGTATAGGTACCTCATTTGTTGCAGAATTCCTTGAAGGTAAAGGAAACAATCCAAAATGTCAGGTATCTCCCCAAGTACTGGTTTTTATGCAGTGTCCCCTGCATAAATCACTTTCCTTCCACAAGTCTACATTTTGCTAGATCCTACCTAGATCACTTTCCTTCCTACCTAGATCACTTTCCTTCCACAAGTCTGCATTTTGCTTCCTTACCTCTGTCAGGACTTTGTCCAAATGTCTCCTTCTAAGAGACTCCTTCCCTGTTTAGACCATTTATCACTGAAACCTAATTCACTGAGTTTCAACTTTAGTGTTTTATTTTTCTCCTTAGGACTTATCATTTTCTAGTGCATTGTGTTTTACTTATAAATTTTTTATTGTTCAGTTTGTTAAAGTAGAAATTCCACAGGTTGTAATCATTTTTGTTTTCTTTTGTTACCAATTATATCCACTGCATCTAGAATATTTTCAATATAGGGAACCAAATATACTGTTAGTGAAGAATAATTGAATGGATACTACAAAGATCTGTCTAGGAATACTGTGTTTGAGGTGCTTATCAAAAATGCAATAACATTAAAACATTTTGTAAATCTGATTGTGAAACTTGTTTGCTAGCTATCATTTTATGAAAATTTAAATATGTGATCGATATTAACTTGAAACTACTGTAGTTCTTATTTCTTTAAATTGTATTTGCGAAAAATGGGCAAAAGCAAGTGCTGGGGTAGATGTGGAAATAAATGGACATTATTACACTGCTGGTGGGAATGCAAACTGGCCCAGCTACTATGGAAAGTGGTGTGGAGGACCCTCAAACTAATGAAAATGGAACTACCATTTAATCTAGTAATTCTACTTCTGAAAATCTACACCAAAACACATTTAATTCAAAAGGACACCTGTATTTGGATGTTTACTGCCACACTAGTTATAATAACCAGGATATGGATACACCCCAAATGCCCAAAAACAGACAAATAGATCAGAAAGTTGTGGTATATGTAAACGATGGAATATTATTCATCAAGCAAAAAAGACAAATTTGATGCATTTGTGATAACATGGATGGACCTAGAAGGAATCATATTAGCAGAACTCAACTAGAAAGATAGAAAAATACTGGGTGATCTCACCTATATGTGGGATATAGGGAAAACAAACAAAAGTACAAGGAGAATTTAAAACTGTTAGCATAATGAAAGCAAAGAGCAAGAGAGGAGGAGGGGGATAAAATAGGGGAAGCAATGTTCACAAGGGATTAAGATGATGGTTCATTCACAGGTGATGGGAGAACCTCGGGTTGACAACAATACAATACACACACACACATACAATCATTTAAAAAATAAAATTAACCAAAAAATCATATTTGTTTCTAAGCTCCAACTGATCAAAGAGGAAGCTCAATACTATTCACCACAGAACCTTTCTCTACTTTGCCATATGTAATGGTTTAGGGACAGTGGTGTTATAGTATTAAGGTTTTAAGACAGTGAGAGCCAGGGTGCTGTGACTTTTTCCTCTGGGTAAATCTCTACAGTGCTGGCTTGGAGGTGGTTTCTGGCTTCTATGCCATGTTTTGACAACTGAGATTTCACCAAGTTTGGAGTCTGGGTACCTGGCAAAGGCCCTCTAGCCTATGACACCCTGCCTCCTACAGTTTTGCTATTTCCATAGTTTCTGGAAGGGAGTTAAACATGAACAACTAATTCTTATAATTACATCCCTTTCTCCCCAAACTGTCCTGTTTGAAATCCATGAGATTATTTTTCTCGAAAGCTGCTAACACTGGTTCCTCTTCCCTCTGATGACTCCAGCATGTTCTATTAAAAAGTCATTAAAGATAATAATGGTCTTTCTAGTGCCTTTAAAATAAAATATTTAATATTTTGTAAGTTCCTTTAACAATCATGTGCAATGCAATATTAAAGTATACTTTCAATATTAAAAAATATGCATAGGTGTTATACATAATATAGAGAAATTAATATAGAAGAGAAAAAGCATTACTGTTATCTATAATAAAATGTACTTAATCTATAGTAAGAATCCTTTGGTCTTGGGAGGTGGGATGTAGGGAAAAAAGAAATATTTGCGTCTCTTCATCTATTTTTTTCTATATAAACCAATCATTTTTAGTGTATTAATGCTACAAGCATGTATGTGCATGTGTGTGGGTGTGTATGTGCATGTGTGTGGGTGTGTATGTGTACACACAATAAAATACTGTATGACTATTAAAAATAAGGTGAACTCTTCATTTATGACTAATGGGTGGAATGGAGGGCATTATACTGCGCAAAATAAGTTATAGAGAAAAGATAAAAACTGGATAGTTTCACTCACCTGTAGAATATAGAGAAAAAACAAGAAAGATCAGACAAAACCAACCAAACTCTGAAGTCGGAGTGTGAAATCAATATTTTCATAAGGGGAAGTAGAAGGAAAAAGAAAATGGGGACAATTAAGTATGGTGGAGATCAATTGGTGCCTTGCCTTGGTGGTAGATATGATGTGCTAACATAAATCTGAAGAGATATGAACATGTACCTCTGAATCATATGAAATATTGTAAACCAATGTTACCTAAATTAGTGAGATATGATTAATATACAACGCTGTGCTATTTTAAGGTGTATAACATGGTTTATTATTGTGTTTGATACAAAATGATTACCAAAATAAATTTAGCTAATAGCTATTACTTCATAGATTTACAACTTCTATTTTCACTTTTAGTGAAAAATGTATAAATAACATTCATGATATTCTGAATAAAGTTAGTTTATTATATACCATAATGCAATTATATCACAACATATACAATATTAATAGCAAAGTTTTTGCTTTATCATGAATAATTGTCTAACTATGTATTCTTTGGTTGTTACTGCATATGTTTTTAAGAGATAACACTGGTTTCCAACATTTATAAAATATAGGAGTACAGGTTCACACTGTTTAAACTATGTCACTACACTCTAATCACCACCAAGGCATTAATAACTCAACAACATCGTGGATTGTACCCTACCACCCTTTGCTCCTATACCATCTCCTAGTCTGATAAACTCAGTTCTGTTTTCAGAAGTCGAGAGTTTGTTTTGGTTTTGTTTGTTTTACCTATTTGTTTGCTTTCTTTATGTCCACAAAATTGAAGTTATATAACATTTGTGTTTTCCCCTTTTGACTTATTCTTATTTCACACAGTCTAATAATCTCAAGTTCTATGTATGGTTTTATACTAGAAGATTTCATCATCTTTTCTACCTGAATAATTCCATTTTGTTGGGGGAGTTTATCTCATCTTTATCCAATCATTTATTGAACACTTTAAATTGTTTTTTAACTTCGGTTTTTGTAAGTAGAACTATAATAAACATGGGGTCATTTAAATTAGTGTTGTCATAGTCTCTGGATAGACATCTGTGATTGGAATTATGAGATCAGATGGTAGATCTATTTAAAATTTTTGAAGAAAACCTTTCTGTTTTCATAGAGGCTGTTGCAATATACTTCCACTAACAGTATAAAAGAGTTCTTTGGAGAAACATACTTCAGAAAGTTCTTGTTCAAAAAACTAAAATTGATGTATCTTTGTGCTATCTTATATGATTCCCCTCTTTAATTTCTGGAAAGATATAAAACATCATAAATACTTGGCCACTCTGTTATAATTATTCCATTCCTAAAAGCATTCCACCTTTGGCATTCATCTTTTTTAGTAAATACAATATGAGATTACTCTTAAAAGGAGAAATATCATGCTATATGTGGAATCCTATTTTAATAACTGCATAACCATTTATCAATTTAGTACAATTTTTCAATCTCTTAGTTTCATCATTATCATAAGACTATATATAAATGAAGTATAATAATGATCTTAAATCTGCATGATAAGTCATAATTATTGACAAGAAAACTTGCCAAATGTCATATACATAATAAGTAGCAGAACATAGATTCCATTACATGACTTTTTACTCCAAAACTTCCTAATTTGAGTATTATATATATATATACATATATATATATATATATAGCTCTCACATGTATCAAAACCATCACTCAATTTGATGTGGTGATTAAGTTTATGTGACATCTTAGTATAACATGTGACAAATTGTTTGGTCAAATATTGGACTAGCCATTTTGGTAGAGATATTTTGTTAAATGAAATTAGTATCTACTTCATAGATATTAAGTAAAGAAAATTGCCCCATATTATGGATGGGTCTCAGATTACTACTTGATCTTTAGAAGAAATTAAGTCTCCTAGAAAAGATGAAATTCTATCTTTGGACCACAAAGTAAAAATCATCTACTTATGTTTTCAGCTTTTTTACTCAATACAGTAGTTTTAATTCTTAGCGAAATCTTTAATCACTGGCTTGTCCTATCAATTTCAGACTTGTTAACAATTGGAATAATCACACACACAAATTCCTTAAAATAAATCCTTTCAATCGCCCCTTCTATATTATCTAGTGGATGACTCTGCCACAAAGAAATGGCTTAAGTATTTTCCAGTTACACCAGAGCTTCATATATATGCACATGCATATATAAGCATATGTATGTATATATAAACTTTAACAAGATATAAGACTTGTCTGCCTAGTATCTGAGATGTTTTTGGTTACATTTAACTTTTTAATACATAGAAGGAATAAAACATGTTTTCCAAAGGAAGATGAGAATAAAGGGAAAAATAGAAGTAGGAAAGTTAGGAGAACAGAATTTCTAAAGAGTGTATGACATGATTCATAGTTGAATAATCTTTATGAAGTAGGTGAAGGTATTATTGAATAACATCAGCTAAATGAGATTTCCATAGGTTATTTTTGGAGGTACAAAATGAAGAATGGAGAATGTTTATTTTAGAAAAAGAATATGCGCCTATCACACAAACAATTATTAATCTCCTTGACTTGGTGTTCTATTTAGTTGACTTCCTCCTGTCAACTAATATTTGGAAATATTAAAAATAGCACAAAGTATCATTTATTATATCAATTGTTTCTGTGCTAAAAGCATGCTACTTTTGACATTCTTTTGTTAAGTCCAACTTGCTTCTACTCTGCCACATATGCCTAGATAATCCTTGATGATCATGATAGCTGTGATGTTGATGAAACTCCTATAAATTACTACAATTTAAAATTACTCTGCTATTGGAACAGAAAAATTTACATTGAAATGCATCATTTTAATATATCTGTAATTATACTATAAAATTTTTAAAAACTGGCATTTTAGTGGAGCAGATTTTCTTTCTATCCAGAACTATAGTATCTACAAATTATAGCTATAAATAGCTACTATTTTGCCTTTCTTTTTCCCAATCTGAGGATTTCAGTAATATAAAGAAAAAAATGAGTGTATACACTCATTTACCAAACCTAAACATCTGTAAAACTACATGCTGCCAAATGATGTGTTTATCATTAATTCTTACTCTTGAAAAACAGGAACAATCACCTGTTTTGATGAGTACTGCAGTTATATATTGCCAGATCCTAGCATGCTGATCTATATTAGACATAACAAAAATGCTATTTAAATATTTTGAACTGTTAGTTTTAGGCTTTTAGTTCATTTCTGTATATTGAATATCAAGTCAACACTATGCACAGCCAACTTCCTCTTCTACCTGCTCTACTCACCTTGATGTGATATATATCCCTCCAGATAATGAAGTTTTGTAGGTTTTAAAGACTTCAGCTATAGGGATGATATTCTAGTAGGAAATGACAGTGTCTGGACTTTACATATATGAGTTGGAAAGTTGAATTTTAGGTCTAGATTCCTATGTAAAAGTAATCTTGTTTTTCAGTCAACATTATGACCAGTTACCTATGAGACCTACTGTGAAGTCGACTTTGATGAACATGTATTTTGGGTTCCTGGAGAATGTCCATAAATGTGACAGTAGTAGATTCATCCTGAAAGTTGTGAAGACTGAAATTGATATTATTATTGACCAATTATCTATCTAATTTTCATAAATATCAGGTAATGATAGCAGATATTTGAGAAATTAGCTTTATTTGCAAGCTTATTGGCAAGAAGGTGCAAAATAGGGTCAAAGCAATCTTCCTCATTAGAAAAGGAAATGAAGTTTTATAAGGTTGGAGACACAAGATTGAAAAAGGTATTTAATGCATGATATATAAAGGGTTTCTTCAGATTACTGGACCTTTGAGTTTCTGTTGATGCATCTTTCCTGTTTTGGGGAGGACAATCCTTTTCTACCTCTGCATTTTCAGTTGCTAGACAGTCTTGAGGCTTAGATAAAGATTATGGATAAGTTCCCAGTCTTTCCTGTATATTTAAATCTAAGACTAAAATGAAAATCAGATATTTTTTTCTCTTTATTTCCTTCTCCCATTCAAGCTCTTAGAGCATGGGATCAATTGAATGGTTTTGCTTCAGGTTTTGATAGTGAGTGGCATGGCTGAATGCAGTGGTTGGGGTCCCTTCTTTGGGATGCAGCTGAACATAGAACTTCGCCATGGTGGGTGGACTCTGACAGAAAGACCACCTGAGAAGGAACAGAAAGCAGGAAAGGAGAAGTGACCAGCAGGAGTTTTGATGGTCAGATGCCAGAGAATGGTGGGGTGGGGGGTAACCAGATACCGCTCATTGTGGACCCAGTGAGTAAGTGTGGCCAGTGGGAGCTGGGATGGTTGGATGTCAGAGAACGACAGGCCAGGGGCGACCAGATGCCACCAAAGGTAGGCCTGGTGTGAGCAGCCAGCATGGCCAAGGTGGCTGGATGACCTGGAATGTTGTTCTGGTGGTGGCCAGGAGCAAAAGTGTGGGCCAGTGTGTGGAGGACCAGCTGAAGAAGCCAGTGTGGCAACTGCCCAGGTGGACAGTGTTGTAGCCAGATGTCATGAAACAGCAGCCCTGGAGAAGAAAGGTGTATGGTGCTAAAGTGAGAGGTGGCACAGGAAAGAAAAGAAAGTTATTTTGTTTGAAAGCTGGAAAGCTGGTTGTAAAGACCCCGCCACAGGTTGTGAGAAAGGACAAGAGAGCCACAGGGCTGTGGGCTTTCTGGAACTATGACCAGTAGCAGCACCAAGGTAATTTACAAGGCCTTTTAAAGGGGAAAAAAGTGACCAAGAGAATATTTACGACCAATTAACCAAGGAAGATGAGTGGCTAGTGCACAATTAAATTGGGTAAAGTATTATTTCCCATGAGGTAATTGGCAGCAGGGGATTCCTCCATAAATTTGTTGGTATCTTTCAAGGAATGTTTCTTAAGGTAAACATTGGAGAAATGGGGACCCTGTCACTCTCTGGAGGTTAATCATACCATTTCCATATTTCATGTTCTGAAGATAGGTAAGAGTGGAATGAAGTTTTCTTCACCCACAGCATGAGTCCTGACTGGTCTCAGCCTGTGGCTCCTGACAACTGGTATCTGGAAAAAAACAGGGATTTGGAAACTTGGAGATCAAGTATTTGCTGGAAAAGTTTGAAGCTTGGAGAAGCTGAGGAGCTCAAAAAGCTTGATAGAGAAGAAGCAAAAGGAAAACTTGGAAAACTTGGAGCTTAAATTTAATAATTTATGTCTGCTGAAAGACTGAACTTTGTGGGATGCCTGCCTCAGGTCTGGATGGATTGAAAGGTGCTGTCTGGGACATGTGTTTTTGAGAGTTTGAACTAAACAGTGGGTTTGGTGAGATACCTGACCACTTGGGCCTTAGTAACTTTGGTTCCCTGTGCTAATGAATCTTCTTGTTTAAATTGCCTTGTGACCTTTGCAAGGGATGTGTGGGTGGGAAGAACTGAGGGCAAAACCTGGATTTTAAAAGTGGTGCTTATTTTTCCTTTGGTGTGCTGGAATGGGAGGTTCTTGCCCTTTTTTCAGATGATATCATTTTGATACAAGATCATTGGTTTGGTGGTTATAAGACCTGGGATTAAGACAGCAAACCACTAGTTTGGTGATCTCAAGATCTCAAAGATATTGTGATGATCTCATGATCACAGAGTTATTTTTAATATCTCTTTGTTACAGTTTCCTGAAGGATATAATGGAGATAATATTTCCTCACACAGAAGTTATCAAGGTATTTCATAATATAATATAGAAGAAATGTTTTTACATAGCACATAGAACTATATTGCATTTGTATAAAATAAGACCTCACAATATTGTCCATAGGTTCTTGGGAACTATGACTTAAGGCAAAATTATGTATAATGAAATAAATTTTACTAAGAGCTAATTGAGTAGTTAAAAATGTTAATTTGTACTGAATATTCTTGATCAAAATAAGTTACCAAACTTCTAAATAAAGACCACCAAACATTTTTAATATTAAATAGTAATTTATATTTAGCTTCCCAATTTGATTATTCCAGTTCAGATGATGCTGATCACCTGGAAAGTATCTCTGCAATTCAGGGTAGTGGAACGAAATCCTGGACAGCACATTCAGAACACACTCACACCCACATGTGCACTCACTCAGACTGGGATAAATTAGCCACACCTATTAGCTTAACATGTTTATCACTAAGATATGGGCAGACACCAGGATTCAGAGAGAAAACCCAGAAAGACATGGAAAGAACATGCAAATTTTAGCAAAATATTGACCCCAACCTGAAATTAATTTATTTTTATCAACATTATTACAAAATGTCAGCATAAATTGGAGGACTTACTGAAAAAGATAATATAAATTTTACTCATAAGTTTATTTTGCAGCTTACTCTTAAGATTCAATCGGTAGTTCCAATGAGAAATAACCTTTCTTGAATTTTGCATAATATTCTGACTTGACATTTTTAAAAATTTTGCAATCTCATTTTAGGTTCCCCAAAGAGCTTTATTTCAGATTTAATCTGAGTGCTTTCTAAAATGCATCTTCTTTCCTATGCTTAGTAAAATCCTCTTGTTGTGAGCTAGTTACTTAAACACAAAGTTCCAGGCAACCAGAGGTATTGTTGGTGGTACCACCTGGGTGCTTGCCATTAACATAACTGATGCATGTATTGATAATGCCTAGGAGAATGGACTTATTTCCCTGTAAGCTTTAGAATTGTGAATTTCAAGGAGAACTAGTTTGGTAATTTCATTAGCATAGCTGATTGACAGGACTTCCTCCTGAGTCCTGTTTTGGGTAGAGATGATATAATTAGAGTTAGAACAAAGAGAGAGGATCAGTGAATTTGGGAGAGAGAATCAGTGAATTTGGGAGAGAGAGATGTAAGCAGTCATATAGCCAGGTGGCTGGCCTATCGTCCTGGCCCAGGCTAGTGAACTTATGGCTTTAGCATAAACTGCACATGCATGTTGAAAGAGTCTGAAGAGTTTAGAAATTGGAACTCCATGTGGAAGTTTGCCATTCCTGGTTGGCAGAGAGGTTTTTGGAGCGCCTGTGAGGTAGGCCTGAGTAAATGAACTTTGCCAGTTCCTGAATCTTTTAGTTTTTAATACTGCTTGAAGTAATGAGGACACAGCAAGGCGAAGACAGCATCATGCCTTTGATTACATGCTTGGAGGACGCTAGAACATGCCAAGAAGAATGCTCTGCATTTGGAACACGTGTTTCTGTGATTGGACGTGTGGCAGAGGTGATTAAGGTCTAAAGGACAGAGTTTGAACAATGGTGGGGTAACTGGGTTTTTATGTTTCTCCTGTTAAAGAATGGGGGCTTGGACAATGTTGGGGTAATGGGGGTTTATTACATGCTTAATTTTTTGTACATATATTTAGAAAATAAATAGTCTACATACTTTAAGAGTCTGTTCTGGCTTGGAATTTTAGTAAAATGGCTGCAGGTGGCAGAAAGAACCTACAGTGTTAGATGTCTTGGGACTGCAGAAGGTACATTGAAAATAAAGTGTCTTGAGACAGCAGGCAAGCTGGCAGCTTTAAACTGCAGTTTTTTTTTCTGCAGCTGAAAGCAAGCAGCACGCTGAGGCTAGGGGGTGCTGCAGGCAGGCAGCAAGAATTCAAATAATGTGGCTAGCTTAAGAGAGCCCAAGTCTTAGTAAAGGACTCTGCCCAGTCTGTATTAGATTATAAGGCTTGGCTCTGGTTTAGAAAAGCGGGCAAAAGGATTTTAAGTTAAAATTTTAGTTAAAGATTTTAAGTTAAAATCTCTCCCCCAACCACAGCCCCATCAGTTTCTCCAGACTTCTCGACATGGCCCTGATCTCTATTTGACCTCTGGGGTCCCCTGAGTAATCTGCTTTCTCCTCTATCTTACCATCCTGCTTTTAGGGTCTGATTTACTTCATTATCTCCAGTTGCCTTGACAATACTGTACTCTTCTTCATTTATCTTATTGGGAGGAAGGATAAGATAGTCTAGGGGAGAAGTTTAAATACCATCTAAGAATTTTCTCATAAAATTGCCACATAATCTTTTCCAGCCCTCAGACAATTCACCCACCTCCCAGCCATTTTACCCTCACTTCAGTTCTTTTGCAATTTTTCTACACTGCTGGCTGAGTCATGTCTATCATATTAAGCTTGATTCCTCATTTACGGGGAATATCCTTTCGCGACTGACACTAAGGTTTTCTAGTTTAGCTTCTCTTATCCCTCAGTACAAATTGAGGTCAGGCTGTCTTCTATGAACCTCCTTGTCTACATAAAAACAATCTACCATATCTTCCTAATGCACTCATTTACCCTTGGTCACTTAGATAGTTTCTCTGGCTGTTGACAACAGTGCTGTATTAGAGCGTCTGTATTCCTTGGATAGATATCTAGAAGGGAAGTTGCTGGGTTATATTACTTTATTTTTAACATTTTGAGAAATCTTCATACTGTTTTCCATAAGGGTTGAGTCCATCTACATTCCCACTAACAGTTTCTGAGGGTTCTGTTTCCTTCACATCTTTACTAATACTTGTTGTGTCTTGTAGTAAATGTATTGTTTCTAATATTAGTATGATCATTCAGATCACTTTGTTACTTCTTGCTTATTACACACTTTTCTATACTTTTTCTTTCCATCTGTCCATGTAGTGTTTCACAAACACACATCTAGTTGTATCCTTTTTAAAAGCTTTTCTGTCTTTTGATGGAGTATTTAATTAAATTGCAATTATGGTAGCTAGTGGAGGAATAGAAAGACTTGCCTATTCACTATCTACTTTTCATCCAATTGAAAGAGGACACTAATATGCTGACTTAGTCAGTAATAAAATATTTCAACACCCAAATAGTTATTTGGTAATTTTATATTTTTCTCCCTTTAAATAATTTTATCTGATTATTCAGTCCGCTGACACACTGAGGTCTGATTCTCATATACCTTTTTCCAAATAAATGGTTTCTCAGTGGCTTCATATGAGTCATTATTTGTAACTTCTTTATGTATATGGACACATTTTCAAGGAAAGTTTTATATCGCTGTTTAGATAGAAATCATCCTTTTATAGATACAAGATATTATCTCTAGAAGTGAAAATAAAACTTTGCTATTAGTTAATAATTGCTGTCTTCTTGAGTCTTTTAGACAGAAATTTATCATCTATTTCTCAAAACATATAAGCAAGATTAATGATGTAATAAAGATATCCAAGCACTAAACTGTTAACCAGGAGAAATAAAACAGATCTGAAAAGGAAAAACCCTTCTGATTCAGTGGGGGAACCACTTCAACATTCTTTGTACACTGTCCAAATCTGCAAAATGCTCTACTAGTGAGAGCTGGCCAATTTTTCTACTCTTTTTAGAGCATACACTTTCAACATGGAAAATACTTAGTGCCGATCTCAATGAACAACTGAAGAGTAGAGTTGAATATGGCAGAGTTTCTGTTGGAGGACAAAAGTTGATTTTGAATCAACCATTAATGTGGATCCACCATCAACTGCAAAAAGAGAATATAGCTGAGACATACAAGCTACTTCCCTCTTTCTTAAATATAAATTTTAAGAAGGACTTGGCAATAATACGGCGATTTGAATTTCTGACTTGATTGTTTCAGGGTCCAGGTGAACAAAGCTCATATTGACTATGCCAAGATGTGGTTAATAGACTTTCATTAGAATTCATAGCTTTCTTTCAGGAAGATAGAAGGGGTAGAGAAAAAAAAAAGGCATTTGTGGTGTGGGAAGATTGACAGTTCTCTGTTCCCCAAAGGGGAGGGGGGGTGAAACAAGGAAAAGATATACAAGATACCTGTGGGAGGAAGGAAGGATTGGCCATTTGTGGGGAAGCAGTGGAGACCAGGCTGTTGCTGCTGGGGTGACAGCTGAGGCAAAAAGAAAGAGTTGGAATTTGACCCATGAGCATTGATCTGGGCTGGTGAGAGACTTGTTATTCTGGGGGTAGCCATGAGATGAGTCTCAGGGAGCAGCATTGGGCTGCAGTAGGACAGAAAAGTGGAGGTTTCCTGCAAACAGACAATGGTCTAGAGCAGTTGAATGTGCAAGGGCCTGCGCTAAAGGAGTGTAAATGAAATTGGGTAACAAAACAAGCAAAGCAGAGAACTTAGTTAAACTTACAACTGGAGGCAGCTGGCTCTTTAAGTCCAGTCACTCATCAGGTTTGCCCCAACCTGCACAAGCAGTAGCAAGACCATAGTATATTAAAAGTAAATAAAACCAGATTTATTCATTAAAAAGACAAAATAGACAAGAGTAACTGAGGGTCCAAGAACTGTTTATATTATTTTACTGCACGGTTCAGTCTCTAGTTCAAAAATTTACATGTGGGTCCTTCAGCCATGTGCATCCACAAAGTGGTGGTTGTCCCACTTTCAAGTCAAATAAGGAAATCAAGATGGCATCATTGACCTTCTTCCAAAGGCACAGCTATTCACTTCAAACCAAATGAAGAAACCAAGATGCATCGTCACTCCTACTCCAAAAGGCACAGCTCCAGCATTCTTTTTGCTTCAACTCTGAAGTGGCCCCAAACTATCAAGACTTGAAACAATGGCAGTAACCACTTCAGGTGTCTCACAATGAAAACAGCAGCACTCTAAGTTCTCTTCTGTTCCTCAGACAATTCCCAAGCACTGCAATTTCTAAGTTAAAGCAAGTTGTCAAGTACCTAGTTCCCAAGTCAGCTTACAGAGGTCATAAGCTTATCCAACATGCTTTCCTGGGCTCCTCAGCATCCAGACACCTTCTCTGCCTTGCTGCTGCACAAGGCAACAGCAGCTCTGAGCAGCAGCACCTCCAGCCTCCTTGTCACTCCTCTGCTCTCTCCCTTCTCTAGCTTTTTGTGTCTCACCCTCCAGGTGCGCTGTTTCCTAAATCTCCTGTCTGTCTCCCTTGAGAGGAAACCTCAGCTTCCCTTCTCTGAGTCTCTGTCCACTAGGGCAAAATGGCTACCATCCTAATACAGCATTACCAAGCTGGGGCCATGATCCCTATCATAAAGTGTTTGGAGATTTGAACATTGTGTTGGAACTTGTTTGTTAGTTTGACTCAGATGTCTTTGGAGAGACTGTAAGCAAGAATTGAGAAGATGAGCCTGGTGCTGACTCCTGTTTACCTTAGAGCTTTTCTACTGCCTAAATCTGAGATGGATGGATGCTGAACGAGATGAGGAATGTCATGTCTTGGAGCATGCATTTGGGGGAAGTTGAAACAGACACCAAAGTAGAAAAAATGAATGCCCTGCTTTTGGTCACATAGTTGTACTCAGATTGATTGGACATGTGATAAGGCAATCAGGAAAGAACAGTTTTGGACATGTGGCGAGGTGACCAGGGACTAAAGGACAGGTTTGGTCATGTGGTGGGATAACTGGGGTTTTCATGTTTATTTTATAATACATGTAATGTGGTAGCTGGGGTTTACATACTTACTTTGTAGTACATGCCTTGAGGTAATCAGGGTTTACTTGTTAGTAATAAATAGTTTGATCACTTTAAGAGTTTGGTCTGGCTTTGGGGTTGCAAAGAAGGGCAGCTGGTGGGAAAGAACCCTGGTGGCAAGCAAGAGACAGGTCTAAGAAATAAAGTTTGTTTGTTTCTCTAGTTTGGACAAAAAGGCTCTGGGGAAAAGAAGCAGCTGGTCACAAATAAAGGTAACTTTTGTATGGAAGCTTACTGGTTAATAAAAGCTTTTGCCTCCTTTGCATCAGATTAAAAAATGTAAAGGTTTTTCTCTGGTTTAGGAAGCTAGTGAAAGAATCCTAGTGATACCTTGCTTTCCTCTCCCCAATGATATTTCTAAATGAATGTTGGTGTTAAACATTCAGAAATATGCAGCAGGCAAAGAACTTGGGTTATTTCAGTTGCTATAAATCCTTTCAAGTCTAAGTAGAAAACTTTGTGTGACTAGACTTTTAAAATCCTTTAGTCACTCACTGAGCAAGGTAACCTTTTTAGTTCTCACAATGATTGTTGTAAAGAATGTTCTGTAAGGAAATTCACAGAACACTTGATGCTCAATTTCACATTTTTTCATATGAGTAAATACCTCAGACAGGTGAAGTACATCAGCCCAAGTCTCACGGTTTGTGACCAAACAGCTCAGTCCAGTGTCTCTTTCTGTACAGTAGTACATCAGATTCATGGAAAATTTAGCAAAAATGGTAACACTGAACTTCAGCCAGAACCAACTAAATCAAAAGTCACTGAGGGGTGGGAGAGTTAGAGAGACTAAAGGGTGGGAAGTTGGAGCTATTTATTTATTTACAAATATAAATTTATTATTATTTTCTTTTTATTTTTTAATTGATTGCACATGTATATATATATATGTATATATATATATATATTTTTTTACATTGTTGTATACCCTGAGGGTCTCCCACCACCTTGTCACTCATGAACCATCATCTTAATAACTACTCATGTGTTTCTACTATAAAACCAGTGGTGAGAATTATATTTTATGCTGCTCTCCTGTATAGTGAAAATACTTAAAAGTATTCATTGTTGGTTTAAATTGAGTTAAATTGCTTTTCAAGCAAAGATGATGAGGCATTCATTGCTGTATGATATGGAAGATAAAAAGACAAACGTCAAAGTCATTTAACTTTGGTTTTCAGGAAAAATTTTCAAAGTATAGAGGGAAAAGTATAGTTTTAATAACTAGGCATATATTACACTTTTAAACACTAGTTTGTTTATTTATTTATATTCTGAATGAGACACCATTGCTTTATATTCTTGTTAATATTTTGAAAGCATAGGTTTCTTTCCTTCAGACGAGGTTACTGTGCTCAAGAAAACACCATCAGTCCTATAATATAGTCTATTGTATTTTCTCCTGATCCTGCAGTTAACTCTTCCCCTCTTCCCTCATATTTCTTCCACTTCCTTAATACTTCAGACCAATGGTCATATTTAAGTGATGATTTTAAAGTTTGTTTTTGTTTGACACTTTCTTTGCTTTTTCTATAGTCTACATTTAAGTGAGATTATCAGGTATTTATCTTTCTCTAAGTGGTTTACCTCACTTAGTGTAAACTCTTCCATCTCCAGCTGTCCCAAATGGCACGAGTTTATCATTTTTGATTGTTGAGAAGTATTCCTTTGTGTCGATGGGCATATCTTCTTGATTCACTCATCCATTTGAGGACACTCATCTTCATATCTCAGCTATTGTAAACAGTGTTGGTGAAAACAGTGAGTGAAAGCTCCCTTTCAAATTGTAGCTTTTCTATTTTGGTGGGTAGATGCATAGGAGTAAAATTACTGGGTCATGTGACAGATTCATACTTAGTCTTTTGAGAAACATCCACACTTCTTTCCATAGGTGCTGCACCACTCTATACATTGCTACCAATGGTGTGACAGATACTTCCACCCCAACCTCCCCAGTTTTTGTTTCTAATCTTTTTGATATGAACCATTTTCACTGGTATAAGATATTATTTTGGTTTGGAATTGCATTTCCCTGATGATAAGTGATGATGAACTTTTTTTTTCATGCATTTATGGTCTGTCTTCTTTGGAGAAGTATCTATTTAGCTTGTCTATCAATTCTTTGATTGGGTTGTTTGTTTAGTTGAGTTGTGCAAGAAGGGGCAAGGCTTTACTAAAAATTCTTTTTTACTAGCTTTTGTAAACCAGAGAGAAATTTTTAGCCCTTGAAATTTCCCACACACAAGGTACCACTGTCATTTAGATATCTGCTGTTGGCTCCAGGGTCATTTTCATCCCAAACTAAAAGAAAGTTTTATTCTTAGACCTGTTTTCCATTCACCCCCTTCAGGGTTCTCCTACTTCCAGCCATACTATATTATCCCAAAGCGAGACCAAATTCTTAAAGTGATCAAACTAATTATTACTAAGTAAGCAAGTAAAGAAGTGATTACCTAAACATGTACTACAAAATAAGCATTTAAAACTCCAGTTACTCCATTACATATGCTAAATAAACATGAAAAACCCAGTCACCCCACCACATGTCCAAAACTGTCCTTTAGTCCCTGGTCGCGTCATGTCCAATTAATCTGAGTTCATCAGAATGTTTTCCAAAAGCAGGACTTTCCTCTTTTCCTCCTTTGGCATCTGTTTCAGCTTCCTTCAAACACATAGTTCAAGACATGGTGTTCTTCTTCTCTTTTGGTATCTAGCTCAACTTTAGGCAGTGGAAAAACTCCAACATACACAAACCATCAGGTCCATTTTCTCAAGCCTCGCTCATGGCCTCTCAAAAGACATCTGATGCCTGGGCCGATGTTCATAGACCAAGGTCTGACTCTTTCTCCCTGATTTGGCTATCACCCCACAGTTGGGCCTCCATCTTCCCCAAATGGCCCATGCCCAAGGACCCCAGGCCACCTTGGCCATTGTGGCCAGGCCCTCATCTGCTTTCAATTAATAGCCAATCCTTTGTTTCTCTCCCAAGTCTCTTTTTATATCTTTCTCCTTATTTTCCCTCCCTTTCAGCAGCAGAGCCTTGTCAGTCATCACACATCACAAAAGCCTTGCTTTCTTTTCTCCTCCCCTTTTGTCCTTCTGAAAGAAAGCGTGAATTCTAATGAAGGGCCATCAACCACACCTTGGCATAGTCAACCTAAGCTTTGTTCATCTGGTCCCTGAAACAAGTCAGAAAGTCAAATCTCCATAATATTGCCTAATCCTTCTTGAAATTTATGATACTAAAGCAAAAGGCAAGTATCTCCTACTTCCTAGCTATACTCTTCCAATGTTACTATCAATGCATAACATATCAGCTATGTTAATGATGGATGCCACTCCAACATAAGCTCCTTTATATTTTTTATATCATCAGTCCCTTGTTAGATGTATGGTGTGCAGATATTTTCTCCCAGTTAGTTGGGTGTCTCTTCATTTTGGATAGAGGATTTTTTACAATACACAGGTTTTTAGTTCGATGTAGTCCCAATTATTTGTATTCTCCTGGCTAGTACTGGGCACAAGAGACAGAAAAGTTTTTTCTGAATCCAGAATCTTTAGCTATCAAAGGTCATATTGTGGTGAACACAAGTAAAGAGAATAAGAAGTGAACCACTGAGAGCAATGAGTTAAGAATAAGTTGAAATAGCCATTACTTCTTTTTTAAAAATTATATTAATTAGGTATTATTTACATTAATTTTATTTTTTAAAATTTATTTATATATAAATTTCATATCTTGTAATTCCAGGGATTCACCCCCCCCACTCTCCCCACCATTCCCCCAACTTTTCCCCCTACCAGAAGTTGTGTGTTTCAATTTGGTGGTTAGCTTATTTTGATTTTTCCTCATGGCTTTTGTTTACTTTTTGCCTATATCCCATATATTAGTGAAACCATTTTTCTTTTTGACTTGTTTCTGCTAATATGATTTCTTCTAAGTACATCCATTAATAAAATCATCAAATTTCTCATTTTTAATTGATGAGTAATATTTCATTGTGTGTATATATCACATGTTTTTCATCCAGTCATCTGTTTTGGGGCATTTAGCTTGCTTCCAAGTCCCTGCAATTATAAATAGTACTGCAGTACAAAATAGTCATTTCTAGCAACACAAAAATGAGGCTAAAAGACTTCAATGATAACCATTTTACTGAGTTGGAGGGTAGAAAGCTTAGAACTTGAAACAAAGAAGAGCTGTAATCTTGGAGTAGCTAATTAGTATATTAGATTTTCCAAAGGAAACAGAACTTACATGGTGTGTGTTTTTATTTGTTTACTTTTTTACTTGTCCTTTAAGAGTTGATTCATACTATTAAGAAGGCCAGCAAGCCCAAAGTCAGTATAGTGAACTGGCAGACTAGACCTATATGTAACCATTGTTGCAGTTCCACTCTCTAGACTGCTGGCAGAATTTGAAAATTTGCCCCAGTTAAGTCTTCAACTAATTGCATGAGGCTCAGACACATACATGAACCACAACCTGTTTATTATCAGTTCACTGATTCCAGCATTTGTTTCAACTAAAGAAAACATTCAAAGAAACATCTGAAATAATGCTTGACTACTTATTTAGATAGCAAGGCACAGCCAAGTTAGCCTACAAAATTAGCCATAATGAAACAGGGTGACCATGAAGGGACTTTTTGGCTTTGCTTTAAACACATATAGGCCTGCTTCTCTCTCCGGAGCAGGCTACTAGCAGTTCTTTTGCAATTACCTTTAAGTTTAACTGGATACACGTATCTGCCTGCTTCTCTCTACAAAGCAGGCTACACACTGTTCATTAGCATTTACACTGTTCACCTGCCTACTATTGATATGCAAACATCAGCTACCAGCCTCTCCACTTTCTTTCCTTCTTTCAAACCTAAAAGGAAAAACTTAAAAAACACAGTTTAAACTCTTGTGGGTTCTTTCCACCATCCCCAGCCTTCTCAACCAAAATACCAAACCAATGCAAGACTATCAGTGTAGACTAATTTATTTCTAACAAAGTGATTTTCTAATTACTACAAAAGAAAACATGTAAGACTCAGATTACTTTAACATTGTCCAAAACCTTTCTCAGCATTGCCCAAAGTCCTTTCCCCAGATTGCCCAAAAATCCTCAGTCTCTCCGTCCTGATCATCTCACCAATGTCAGCCAGTCAGAGTTCCTCTCCATGTGTTTGAAGACATCTTTCTTTGGGGCGCTCCTTTGGCATACTCCTCCTTGTCTTCCACACTGCCTTCTCCTTGTCGTCTTCAGGTAGCAGGAACTTCATGGTATTGGACCCAGCCAAGTTCACTTTCTTTTCAGGCCTAACTTTTGCATGGCCTCTTCAGACACAAGTCAAACTCAGCAAAAGAAACTCCAACTCCAACCTGGAGTTCAAATCTGCAAACTTCTTAACTGCATCTAGCACACATGCTGCCAGCCTGGGTCAGCCCAGGATTGCAGGCCCCCGGTGGCCACATGGCCAAGCTCACATGGCTCACATCTTTTTTCTACAAGATGACGGATTCCCATCTCTCCTCCATTGAATCTTTCTCTCTCTCTCTATCCAATCTCCATATTGCCTCTCCGAATCCTTATTCAAATCCCAATCGAATTCTTCTCTTTGTTTCCACACCCTCTATATATCCTGATTTCCCACCTTCCAGGAAACCTGTTTCACCTTGACCATTCACTTCTTTCTCCCCCTGCCTCTCCCTGAAGGGAAATTCTCACATTTTAGCATGCCTGTCCTTGAAATCTACAATCTTAAACAGGAGACAATGGAGGTAGCACACCCTATCAATAACACTTGATATAATCCCAGTTGTATTTATACTACACTTAACTACTAATATTTCCTTCCCACTCTTTGCCTCAATCAAAACTCAGAAAGAGGAATATCTGTTTCTAAATGAATTTTAGAACCAAATGCAAAGGAATCCTAAGAGGCAATGCTCTAATGTTAGAGGGGACTATGATATCCTGAAACCTTAATTTCTACTAGAACTACTTTTTTTCAAAGGTGGGGGAGAAGTTCCATATATGATAGTACATTATCTAAAAAAAATTTATACATGGCTAGCATATTGTGTCTGCAAGCTAAATATTTCCCATTCTAGAAATTACCTGATTCAAATTATAAATTATAAATTGCTGACTCAATGATGACTTGCCTGTGTTTAAAACAGAGCCTATTTACTTGTGCTTTGTTGTGTAAATGACGTAAATCTGGAGTTAAGTGTGGGAGGAACAAAACCAGGAATGTGCATGTCCCTTCCACAAAAGTTAAAAAATTGGATCAATACATGATAATTCATTTATTTTTTAATAATTTTTAATCACCACTAAGCCATTTTCTATGTTTATCCCTTAAAATTTACAGAGAGACAAAGACAAAGCTTTTTAAAAGTGGCTTTAGACAGGTAGTGATTTTTTAAGCAGGATAATATATCTAGTCCTTGAGCAGGTGTGTGCTTTTTAAATGAAAAATAAATGAAGCTTTTAAAACACAATTTTTCATTAAAATGGGCTTTACTTCTAAAAAATTGTGGCAATATACCCTGGAGATACTTACTACAAATTCATTTGAACAGCATCCTAGAGGTTTTTAAGCCAATGATCAATTGCTTAGTCTTTTTTTTTACTTTAGAAAGTCAAAAAGAGGTCATAATTTTTTTGAATAATAGACTAATATTCATCAGTTACTTGAATCTTACAATCTGTGTGAGCAAAATAAACATCTCATTAGTTCTTTATTTTAATCCTCAATCTGTCTGACCAAGCTTAGCTTTGCTATTAGCTTTCTGTGCTACAAATATATATATAGACACTATCATATATCCAAGTCTAACCACATATATAAAAATTAAGAATCTGTACCATTGGAACATATATAATAGGATCAAGTATAGATTTTTTTTCCCCCACTAGATTTTGACTTAGGTCAAGTTCACATTAAGTTTAATGTGAAAAAAAATCAGTATATTTTTAGCTATTATCCAAACACAAAATATTGACTGGCATGTTATTTTTTAAAACAAATTTTATTGACTTAACATTTCTTTACAAAACTATATATATAATTTTGATAGTACAGCTTCAGTACTTAAAGACAAGGATGCACATACTTCCCTCAAATTCCTCCAAAGCTCCAGAGCCCTTAAATATGACATTTATCCTTTCCCTTTTCCCTTCTCCTCCTCCTCTAGTGACCACCATATTTTTCTCAAACTCTGACTTATTTATGTTGTGTTTTAGCAGTTTTTTTTCCCCCTTTGATTATTTATAGTGCATAAATGAGTAAAGCCATCCAGTAATGGTCTTTCACATTCTGAGTTATCTATCAATGTTATCCCTTCAAGATCTTTCCACTTTGTTCCAAAGGACACCATTTCATCTTTATAAACAGCTGAGTAGTATTCCATTAACTATATACTACAGGTTTTTGTTTTGTTTTGATTAAACATTTTTATTGAGGAAACAGCGATTTGAACATTGTTTATATTTTAGAAGGTATAGAATCATTCCCTTCAGGTATTTATTACCATATCACACCCACCACATGGTATCCACAATCCTGCACTTTTACTCTCTCCCAATGTTGCTCTATTGTAACCTCATTTCTGCAATCAGATTTCTAGGGTTTGCTATTGGTTTGGTTTTATCTGATCATTTGTTTTCTATCTTTATGTTTCACATAAATTATACCAATAAGTAATTATTTTCTTCTGACTTAATTCTCTTTTCATACATTCCATCCTCTTGTCCATCTTTATTATTACAAATGGCAAGAGATGGTTTATTTTTATAGCTGAGTAAGTACCCATGATGTGTATGTGCTACATCTTCCTGATCTACTCATCTGTCTTTGTTTCCAAGCGTGACTGTTGAAAATCATGCTGCAATAAATACAGGAGTGCATATATTGCTCTGTAGCAGTTTTCTTGCACATATTTGTTAGATAATTTGCATGCTTATGTTATAAGCATAACATAATTTGCATGTTATGTTATGCTTATGTTAGGAGTGGAATTGCTGGATTATATGGCATTTCTATTTTTGATATTTTGAGAAATCATTATATCTAAAGGAGAATCTTGAAGGATATGGTATTTTTGCCTTGCAGTTTTTTTGTCTTAAAATATTTTGAATACATCATTACTATTTTTTGCCTGTAGTGATTCCTCAGAGAAGTCAGATATAAGACTGACTAGGAGGGTGTGACAGTACTTTCATAGGTCATCTGCATTTTTTCCCTACCTTTCTTTGTTTTGAACTCACATTTTCATAACTATGTGTTATGACATGTCTCCTTACATTTAAGTAACCAGGTGCTCTTTTAGATTCATAGCTTTGCATATTTAGTTTTTCTAGAAACTTTGGAAATTCTCCATTAATTCCTTCAGGAGTTACTCCAGGTTACTGATTTGATATTTCATTTGATCTATTCTACTCCTGAAGTTATTTTCTCAATTTCACACACTGCATCTCAGTGGTTTTCTTATTTCCAATTTTTATCTTCTGCTAATAAATTTTATTTCTCGGGATTAATTTGTTTTTCTCTTTTCTCAGATAATTTTGGTTAATTTTCCTATGTTTTCTTCTGCTACTTCCAATGTCTTTATCATGATAATTTTGGATCCCTTATGAGATAATAAGAGAAGAATTTTCAGTTTTTGTAACTGCATTCTGAAGATTTATATTGCGTTTGGTGAAATTCTCTTTTAAGAACTCACGGTAACATGTGCTATGTTTTTTGATCTGCTCATTCTGTGTTTTCCACTTTGATATTTCTTATGTCCAAAGGGTGTAGAAAATCCACTTTTTCAACAGGTTTGGAGGGGGGAATGTTTTTCCTTGCTTACTATTTCAGTAAATTGCGTACAGGGCAAAATGATATGCAATTGCTGAGTCAAGGATGTGAAGGGGGCCTAGAAAGGGCCAGTTATTGGTCAAAATGATGTGTGGGGCCTGATTTGTGTTTGTGGTACCCCTGGGAGGCCTTCTCTGTATTTTTCCAGATGTATGTATATGCAGTCTTCAGCTCAAGTCTTGGGAACTGGAGAAGGGAAAATTCAGTTCTACACCCTGTCTTCTTCACTGTGGACCCAAACCACCTGATATTTTAGCTCTTCTGTACACTTTTCTCCTCAGCTAAGTTTGTGTCTCCACACTTACTTACCCCTCCCCAGGGACACCAGCCAAACCCCAGAATAGGTTTGCATTGCAGGCTCAGTGCATCAATTTCCAGGTGCCTCTCTTTAGGCACGTCTGCTATACAGTGTTGAATTTCCTCAGTGTCCCCTGGGATGGTCAGTGTTGGCCTCTGATGCCCAAGTGGTACTTTCATTTCACTGCAAGTCACAGGATCATTTGAGATCTTCGCTTCTCTGGAAGACCTTCATATTATTCCCTCAGGGGTTAAGAAGGAACCTCCTTCTGATGTCATCTTCTCCCTCCAGTATCCCACATAAACTCTACTGTCATCTATCAGTGGGTATTTAGGTTGATTCCATGACTATTGTGAACAATGCTGGTATGAAAATAGAGGACATAGTTTTTGTCATATTAATGTTTCTTTGACTAAATACTGCTGGATCATATGGTATTTCCATTTTAGTTTTTTAAGAAATTGCCATGTTGTTTTCCATATACTGCATCAATTTATATTCCCACTATCCTTTTGCCTCATATCTTTGACAGCATTTTTTATTTCCAGTCATTTTGATATAGGCCATTTTCACACAAATGCAGTGATGTTGATTTTCATTGTGTTTTTCATTTGCATTTCTGTTCTCTGTTCAATTAAGTGACATAAAGCGTTTTTTTGTTTTTTTTTCCATGAGCCTGTGGATGAATCATATGTTATCTTTGAAGATGATTTTAGTTAGGACTTTCACATTTTTTGATTTGGTCATTTTTTGCTGTTAGTAGTATTTATTCTTTATATAGTTTGGTAATTAACCTCATGTCAGCTACAAATATATTCTCCCATATCTTAGATGAGTTTTCATTTTTGTGGTAGTTTCTTTCACAATAAATTTTTTTTAATTTGATATAGTCTCATTTGTTTATTTTTGGTTTTGTTTCCTTTGTTGTTGAAGTTGAGTCCTCAAATTGACACCTAGAATTGTATTACCTACATATTCTTCTATATGATTTATGGTTTCAGATTTTATATCTAAGTGTTCACTACATTTTTAGTTCATTTCCCTATATGAAGTTAAATAACGATTGTGTCTCTCTTTCTTCTCTTCATTTACTGTGCTAGATTCCCAACACTACCTGACAGAGATATTTTCCTCTCTCAGTTCTGATATTGACTCTTTTGTCATAGATTAACTATCTATATATGTGTGTTTATTTCTGAACTCTCAGTTATATTCCACTGATCTCTATTT